>JAMZAV010008368.1:0-28218 GCA_024449915.1 Sweltsa coloradensis
AACTTTTAATTATTACGTCACATTATTATGTATGATGATTGATTAATTATTAATAATGATATACACAGTGTTTATGTTAAAGTAGAGTAGATGCAAAACAATAGCATTCCCTACGAGATTAAGAACTCAATGAATAAAGAAAAGTTGGTATGAAGCAAAAACTTAATTGATATGATATTTGATAAAAATTGCTGATGGCACAGAAAACAACAATGATGTACAGTTGAATGGGGTCTAGTATATATTGATTTTGACAGTTTAATTTCGTATGTAGTCTAATAGGCAGTGCAATCTGTTCTACACACGTTATTGACTTTTAAAGTGTGGCACTTTTTTATAAATGTTTGTAGTATTTCTTTCGTATAACAAAATGTATTCCATTTTTCTATTATCACGTCCAAAATCTTCAATTAAAAACAAAACACTTTAGTTTAGTAAACTTACCGATGAAAAATACCATTTTCCATACGATATCCTGATTACCCAGGCAGAAGAAGACCCTACGGTGTTGATGCAGCGACCAGCACAGACTCCTTTAGTGCATTCGTCTAGGTCAAAAATAAAGCCGAGCATTAATTTGTTTTACAAATCTCCCAAACAAACCCTTTTTAATTTTTTATTGTAACGTTTAAAGTACCTTGCTTCTACAAAATTAATATACAATTTTAAGAGCATTGACTTAGTAACGACGGTTGGTTTGTCAAGTATACAATGCAGATCAGCTCAGCTCACATCAAATTATTATTAATTTTAATTTGACGTCACTTCAATTTTCAAACTTGTATTTTAATCTCCCATCATTTTCTTTAAGGAAAATAATTATAATAATAGGGTGGGATTTCATAGCAATCAATCGTAAAATATTGAATCACACGTGCATCTGAAGTGGCCCATGGACCTGGAAACTCATGAATGTTTTGCAAAGAATAATTCCAATTAAAAAATACAGTGGCTGTAGGCCCTATCAGTATTCAGTATCACTCCCATTACAAATTTGTTCCATTTTTGACAAACCCCTCTTTGGCACCCACATTTGTATGAACCATTGGAGTTGACGCAGAAATGTTGACAATCCGTGGCTGTTTGCAGCACACTCGTCCGGTCTTGACACGACCGTCCATCGCTCTGCAAGGTGTACCCCCATCTTGCATGAACACTGTACGCGGCCTTGGGACTGCTGACAGAGTTGATCGCACCCCCCGTTGCCTCGCAAACACAGATCGGCACCTCGCAGCGTCGCCCGTTGACCACTGATGTCCACGAGGGCACTCGCACGCGTAGCTCCCTACCGTGTTGATGCAAGTGTGTGAGCACTGTCCGTTCCTCAGGGAGCACTCGTCCACATCCGTGCACTTTCTGCGATCCTCTTTGAAACCGTCCTGAACCCTGCCGGACACGACCCACTTGTACCCGCCCAAGGTATTTGTACACGTGTGCGAACACACGTGGGCCCTGTAATGTGCACTCGCCCCACGTCCTGACAGATCGTCGCGTTTGGGGATGACAAACGATAACCTTTTGGGCAAAAGACATTTGAAGCTCCCGGGGAAGGTTCTTACATCGATGTGAACACAATTTCTTTACTTCGTGGCACTCCGTTGATGTCTTTACACGACATCGAGTTTTCTTTGAGGCGAAATCCCTTGGGACAAGTACAATGGAACTGCCTTCTGTTTTAAAGACAACCGTGACTACAAAAGTTCAAACCTTCCGAACACTCGTTAATATCTTCGCAAATCTTATTATCTCCCACTAATTGAAACCCAACTGGACATTTACACTTGTAGCAAACCGTGAGAAATTAAAACATCATGAGTACACTCCATTCAAATTTTCCGCACATTCGTCGATATCTATACACGAAATGTTATTGTCTTTCTGCCAGAACCCAGTTGGGCACTTACAAACATAGCTCCCGTTAGTATTTACACACTCGTGATCACACAAATTATCTTCGTCGCACTCGTTAATATCTTTGCAAGTAAATAGATCGGACTCAAGTCTGAACCCTGAAGGACACCCACACTTTGTACCTTCCGAATCGCTGGTACAACTATGCGAGCATCCGCCGTTATCCACCATACACTGGTCCACCTCGACGCAAGTCTTTTGGTCATCTTCTAATAGGGCGTGACCCCGAGGACAGGCGCATTGAAAACCACCATCTGTATTTGCGCACAAGTGTGAACAGCCTCCGTTGTTTTCTACGCACTCGTTTTCATCGACGCACGTCCTTTCGTCAGCAGCCAGCTCGTACCCGGACTTACACGCGCAGCGGAAGCTTCCGTTAGTATTGACACACATACTTAAACAGGTATCCACCTCGTTACCATCAACACACTCGTCAATATCCTCGCACGACTTACGATCGCTGGAAAAGATGAAACCAGAAGGACACCGACATTTAACGACCCAAGTTCGTTAACACATTCGCCGGGGCAGGCCTTTCATTGTTCGGGACATTCATTTATGTCTTCACAAATTTTGGGAATCTTCCCAAACACGTATCCGGTAGGACAGTCACAAGGGAAACTTCCTACTTTCGTTATACAGGTATTGGGAAAGTGTTGTTGTTATTTATGCACTCGTTTATGTCTGTGCAGGTGATTCCAAAAGCGTCTAGTTCATATCCTTGCGGGCACTGACACTTAAAGTTTTCCATGTGTGTTGATACATTCATGAGAACATACCCACGGTTGAATTACTACACTCGTCTACTTTCAACACAACTTTCCAAGTCATGACTTAATTGAAACCCTGAAGGACAGATACTTTCAAAATTTCCTAAAGAATTTACACATTGATGAGAACAATTTGCAATATTTACGCATTCGTCGATATCTATGCACGATTCTAAGTCTTTGTCCAATTCAAAACCGTGGGGACATTTACAACGAAAACTCCCAAATTTTGATTCTCGCAATCATGAGAACAATTCGCTCCGGTGAGCCCATTCGTTCACTCATTGCACGACTTCAAGTCGTCTTTTAGCTCAAAACCAAGAAGGACATAAGCACTTATAGCTTCCTATCTCATTGCTGCAGTCGTGCGAACAGTTTCCATCGTTCGAACATTCGTCGATGTCTTCGCATGTATGCTGATCCTCGCCTGGGTTAAAAACCCAGCGGGGCAACTACAAACAAACGCTCCTGGCGTATTTCTGCACTCGTGCGAACAAATTATATTGTTTGAGCATTCGTCTATATCGTCACAAGTTATCAAATCTGAACCAGTTTGAAACCACCGGGGCTTTACAGTATGTGGATCCTGCCGCTGTTGACATAAATGACTGCACCCTTTCTTAAAACAATCATTAATTTCCTCACATATATGTCCATTCGTCTCCAATTTTCCATCCGTCGGGGCCCACGAGCACTGATAAGATCCCTCCTTCTTAAGGCACATGTGGCTGCAGTTTATTTCCAAACAACCGTCTACTTCAGTGCACGTCTTATTGTCAGTGGCAAGTGTGTGACCCCTCAGACAAGAACACCTGAAGACACCGCCCTCTTGGATGCAGTCGTGACTGCAACCTTGAGATTCACACACGTCTAATGATTTGCAAGTTTTTTTGTCGTTCTCTAGTTTATGGCCCTCGGGCAGCTACATTTAAAGACCTTTTCCACCACGATGCACTCGTGTGAACAACCTGAGTGTCACACTCGTCCATTTTTTCGCAAGTTTTCTCGTCACTTCCCAGTGATAACCCTTTGGACAACTACACCGAACAACTCCATCGACCCTAGAACAGCCGTCACTGCACCCAAATACTTCACATTCATCCTCTTTTTCACATATCTTCTGGCTGCTGTCAAGTTCGTACCCGTCGGGACAATTGCATTTATATGACTCCCCAGACTTTCTACATCCATGGCTGCATGGCATGGTTGCCAAAAACCCCGTCTCTTGAAACACAGGGCTTTTGATCGTGCCCTAACACAAACTCATCAGGAAAACCGGCACTGAAAGTATCTTCTATAATTACGCATTCATGGACTACAGCCAATCTTCTACATAGATCGATCTCTTCGCATGTCTTGTTATCGCTCTTCAGTGTGAACTCCTCGGGGCAAAGTGCACCGAAATCGTCTTTTCCCCGTCACCTTCGCAACTGTGGCTGCATCCCTCGACTGACAGACGCCCCCCTCGAAAGCACGTCAGCTGGTCGTCGAGTAACGGTATCCCTCAGGACACTCGCACTGGAAGCTGCCGTCATGTTGACGCAGTCGTGGCTGCAGTATTCGCCTCGTCGTCGTCGTCCTCGCACTCGTTCAGGTCTCACAAGTGTGGTCGTCGTCGCCGACGTCGTAGCCGTCCGGGCATGCGCACTGGTAAACCCCCCAGGCTCGTTCACGCACTCGTGGGAGCAGTGCGTCGCTGGGTCCTTGCACTCGTCGATGTCCCGGGAAACAGAATGTACATAGAAAATTAAATTTAAAAAATTATTTATAGTCTTCCCTCTGTCACAGAACTTATTTCAGTGGGGGACATTAAATACACAAGTATTATGAGTTCAATTTACTTTTCTCAAGTGCAGCTGCTAACTTTTAAAATCAGTTGCAGTGCCCGAGCCTGGTCTCTGGGGGTTCTCTAAAGATTAAAGGGTGGTTGGGAAGATTGTCTGGAGGCGCTATGTGACACCAGAGCCGGTCTACTGCCGTTCAACACTTTTATTTACTACTGTACAAACAACGGCTCAGCACTCACAAGTTCCATGTAATTGCTTCATGTTATACTTTGGCTATACGTCACTTCCCACGCTAGACTGCCACCACTACATTGCATCTTCTTGCATGTCCCAAGGACTGACTCCTTCTGCCTCCAAACCACGGGTTCTTATACCCCCAAACTTTTTAATATGTCCAAACTCAATTCCATTACCTTAAATTTAAACTCCTGTGACGTTTTTACTGTTGTTAAACTAGCCATTACAACACCAATAAATGTTATGACAACTTCACAATGCAAGTGACTTACTATAAGACTACATACTACACCCTAAATAACCCCAACTTAAAACCAAATTATTGCAGATAATTTATATTATTATAAATACGATGAATACAACATAACCCAACACAATTAAAAAACCATCCCTTAACGACACCCTTGCAACCCAGGCACTACATTACTCGTCACTTAGAAAAAGATGATGCCAACGAGGCACATGCTTTTAGCAGCTTCCAACTATACAAACTTAATAATGAAAAATAACTAACTAAACAAAATCACGTAAAAAGTTACTCCTATTAATTAACATAGCAAAACTCTGATCCATAATGAAATCATTAATAGACCAGTGCAAATAAGGTTTGACCTGGACATTTACTAAGCGAAACTTTAGGGAAGACTCTATTTTCCCACTGTCATCATCATCAGTACTCTATGCTGAGTAGGTACTACAGTGGCTCACCTTTACCTCCCCAGCCACCAACCCTCTGAGGATCTAAAAACAAGCAAGAAGGTGCAATGTAGTGGATGCAGTCTAGTGTGGGAAGTAACGTATAGACAGACAGGGTATAACATGAAGCAATTTCATGGAACGAGTAAGTACTGAACAGTTGTTTGTACAAAAGTAAATAAAATAATGGCACTAGACTCTGTTGTCACTTAGCGCCTCCAGACATACTTCCCAACCACCCTTCAGAGAACCCAGAGCCCAAGCTCGGGCATTACAAAGTCTTCTTCCGCACTTAAATGGACAAATACCCCAAAATTAATTTTTATCAGATAATCAATATAATTTCTACTTATGACATATTTGAAGTCTGTGATTTTATATGTATTTTTAAGCTCTTTGATCCAAAAATTTTGCGAAAATTAGCGTTTTGACTAGCTGCTCATTTTCGATTCCACATTAGTACTAGAACATCGTACAAATCTCAAATGGCCCTTTAGAAAATTGTGTCTTGGAATTGTGCACAAATGTACACCCAAATCTATGCATTGAGTAATCACACCCCTTTTTGGTTATCAACATATTTTGACCGAGCCACTTGCCCAAATTTAAAAAAACAAAACATAAGCGTTATTACAAATTAAAGTTGTCAAGCACGACAATCAGGGGCGTAGGAACTATTTTTTTTGTAGTTAGATGGGGGGGGGGGTGTCAGACTTAATCTTAATCAACAATAACATATCAAATAATTATTTATGGGTAAACGTTCTTTCGTAAGTAAAGCATACGTGATTTTGCATAATGGGGGGTCTGGGGGAAAGCCCCCCCCCCCAGCCAGCTAATGCGGGTCCGTCAAATTTGTTAGCAACACACACACCTGAGTCAGAGTGATTTTATGGCTTGACACCCCCTCCCCAGTCAAGGGAGGGGGGAGTTTCCCCTCACCCCCTATGCCAGGTTGGCCCTATTTCAACTTTTTAATTACTTTTAAATATTTGAATTAAGATTAAATAAATAAATTTATTCACCACTACATTTCGGCCATTGTAAAAGCCTAGGCCAACAGTAGTTTTCAGCCTGTGGTTGTTCTTGTACTAGCATGATAGCTTATGGTAGGCGTATGTCACCATTGTAAAATTGTATCACTTAGACAAATCTCACAGAGCTGAGACTAGTATCAAAAGATGCGGCATCAAATCTACTTTATTTTTTTGGCTCATCACAAACCTACCAGGGGCTCACTCAAAAGATAATAAACCAGAGATAAAGATGTTTCATTTTAGTAAATTTATGGGAATTTCACCAAGTATTTGTGGCCTAAAACATACGATCTATTATTAGAAGAATTAGAGTTGTTTATGAGCTATGATTGGTCAATTGTGACTTGAGGTGGGGAGAAATATACAGGGGGTTTCGCACCGAAATGCACTTAAAAGACAGTCGGATTTACATGGTAGAACAAGAACTTGTGTTTTTTGTTTGTCTCGAACTATTGTTTATGATATTTGGGTACCCGTAATTGTACCAGAAATAGTCCCCCATGTTGAGCTTTGTAAACAGGCGTGGTGACGTCTGACGTCGCTCCCGAGGTCATAAATAGAGGTGAAGGACCGACGCGTGGACCGTTGGGACGGCGAGGCTGGAGGAGATATTCTCCACCTCGCCTAGCTATGGACCGTGTGTTTATTGTTTGGCCGGAAAGGCCGCCTCGGTCAGACGGGGAGCCGTCTATTTTAGGAGCGCGGGATGTCTCCATAGTAAAAAGAGGCCCGCCTAGTTAGGTCGACGGTCAAGTGACCACTACGTGCTTCATAACTCAGTGCGATTAAAATTTCTCGCGAGTGAACTTCGCGACATCATCGCGTGCTGTGATCAACGTTATCAGTTAGACCTCCGATAGATCAAAGGTCAGTGACCACTGGCACTATCTGTTTTTGTGTATCCACGTGATACAATTTCGCGCAAGTACAGTTTGTGCCAGCGGTAAATTTTTTTTATTATCGGGAACGTCCCCAAAATTCCCCCTTTATCATCGCGAGGTAAATGTGAACTGAATAATTGACAGCTGGTATCGAAAAAGGCACCAGGCCCGAGTGACAGTGCTTAAAAGGGGGAAGGATGCTTACTGAATGAGTATTTAGAGAACAGTGGAGGAAAGGGTGTGTTATATTGTGTTTTTTTGCGAATGACACTGACGTGTGACTCGGAACACGCTTATCAAGAGTGTGGCGTGAGTCATAGCCCCAGCGAGGTGAGACAGTAAGGCGTGGACGCCCGTACGTGATACAGTGAGTGCATCTACTTGCAAAAGTACCTAGCTATATGAAGTAGGTGATCCCCGCTATGGCACATAACAACCGGACGATAGAATTTTGCACACTATCTCGCAAGTTGACTCGTCAGGCATTACGGACCATACGTTCGCGAGCTATCTTGTCGGCGCCACGATACCGTCGTGGAGTCCGTGAGAACGAGTTTCTACAGCGCTGGGGAATCCCGGAAAATGGAGTCAACGACCTGACTTCCATCCCACCACAACAGTTTGCTGATCATCACAACTCTGGCCACAATGGAGAAGTGAGATTACTATCTACAAATAAAGGGCCAAAGGGTTAAATAATTAATAATAGTAATTGTCTCTACGTTTTGGAGTTGTTGGGGGGGCTTAGCCAATTTCGATTTAAAAGTTATTGAATTTTAAAACTGGATCCCTAGGCAGGTCATATTTTCTTTCTGACCAATATAACAAAACATAATTTCTTAAATATATAGTCCACTGAAAACCTAACTTGTATCAGCTCGGGTGGGAATTTACTGACAGATATTCCCCTTTTCAAGTCCATTGCTCTTTTTTTAATTTTTATCCCAAATTTTTATGTGCATGTTCTTTACAGGTGGACAGCTTCATTATTTGGTGGCGACAACGTGGAGCTTTTTGTAGGTTTGTGAGTGATAGTAGGTGACAGCGACGGCAAATGTGAGGCTAACCACTACATTTGGAACCGTCAACGTGGAACTTTCGAGAGTCTGTTGTGTGACCAAAGGGTCAGTTCAGGTCAGAGCTAGACGGCGAAGGTGCTAACCACCATATTTGGCGCCCAACGTGGGGCTTGTGTAGGTTTTGCGGGTGGTTGTAGGTGAGGTCACTTTGACAGGCAAATGTGGGGCTAACTACCACATTTGGCCCAGGCAACGTGGAGCTTTCGAAAGTCTGTTGTGTGACCAAAGGGTCAGTTCAGGTCAGAGCTAGACGGCGAAGGTGCTAACAACCATATTTGGCACCCAACGTGGGGCTTTGTGTAGGTTTTGTGGGTGATTGTAGGTGAGGTTAGTTTGACAGGCAAATGTTTCCCTAACTTCCCACATTTGGCCCAGGCAACGTGGGGCTTTCGAGAGTCGGTTGTGTGACTTAAGGGTTAGTTAAGGTGAGAGGTTGACGGCAAAGATGCTAACTACCACACCCCGTTCCTACGCCCCTGAAGTCAATAATGTAATTTTTGAAACAAAAACCCACTAAGGTCACGGAATAAAGATATTTATAAAATTACATTACCTATGCATCCCCCGATATGGTTGTGTTCGTTACCAGGGGGGCAAGTCTTCTCGGTAGGTTCTCCTGGGTTCATGAGCTCCTCGGGGCCCCTTCAAGACATCGGTAGGAGCCGATTGGTGTTGGCGCAGCCGTGAATACAGTTGATGGAGCTCTCGTTTACCTCGCACTCGTTGATGTCTGCAACATAATTACGAGTTCTAGAGAGTTTCTGCTGCTGGAGCAGTATCGAGTCTTTGAAAAGTTTACTTTGGTTGTGGGTATGTACCTAAATAAAATACACAACGCTGTAAATAAAATATACAACACAAATCAAATCCACCAAAAAAATACAATGAATAAAATATTGCGATAGTTTTCTGGAAAATGGAAGTGGGAAACCCGAGAACTATCCCTTCCTTCACCCCGCCCTCTTTCTGCATTGGAAAGTTGTTCCAACAAGAACTTGTAGACCATGGAATCATGTAGCTACATAGAATAGGCACGGATCCGAAACGATTATTATTTCCTGTTACTATTATGATCAATCATTTTTTTAATTTTTCACATCAAACAAAAAAATTAAAAATTTTGATCAAAAAAAAAAAGGACAGCGAAGTAAAGGTTAAACCAGACCCACCACGGCACGTCTTCCAGCCCCTCCTCGACTTACCATCGGACACGGGAAACGCACTGCCTAAGTGTTAGGCAGGTGTGCGAGCACCCAGGTTTGCGCTGGCACTCGTCCACGTCCTCACACTGTGCCTTGGGCCGGGAAGCCGAGTGCCGGGGATACCCGAACCGACATTCGTAGCTGCCGTGCGTGTTGTGGCACTTTCCGGCAGGGCCCGGGCCCGTTGCGCAGCAGGCACTCGTTGGTGTCTCACCAGGGGTTAGGACGTTTAAATCGAATGTTATCGTAGTGAACGCAGAAATGATGGAGATTAGGGCCATTTTTAAATTGTAAGGATGAGGAAAAAACTCTGAGTCTGAAAGCTTAGTCCTACAGTTTCATCCCTAGATAATGGGGAAATCCCCCTTTCAACTTGACAGGGGAACTGAGTTAAGTTATAATTATTATCTCACAAACTGCATTCAAAAAGTTCAAATATTGGATTGATCAGTAGTGTTTTTTAAACCCTTTATTATTATTATTATTATTATTATTATTATTATTATTATTATTATTTTTATTATTATTTTATTATTATTATTATTTTATTTTATTATTATTATTTATTATTATTATTTTTTATTATTTTTATTTTTTTATTATTATTATTTTTTATTGGATTATTTCATACAACTCGGTTAAAACCGGGAGCTAACATGTTGTACGGACTTACGAAAGTATTCCATGTGTACCTATTAAAATTTATTACTTTTGTCTTAACCTAACTAAAATAATCTTTTTAAAATTTTAAATTTTTTGTAGATGATGTTTTCTTTCGCTGTTCGGTCGTGGCCGATTTCTCGTCGCCATCCTAGCTTTTGCTTTTCGGACATGGGAAACCACAAAAACCCAGTCGGGATGGAAGCTGTCTCAAAATCTCAAAGTTCATTCTTATTTTTAGAAAGTTACAAACTATTCTACACGTGTTGGTATTACGCCTTTTAGTCTCTGTTACTTTGGGGGTTGAAGATCTAGTTTTTTTAATGTTTTTCATGTAGCTTCTTCGGTATGAGGGCCGTTGGCTGATATAAAAATGGGAGTATTTACCTTTTTCTGTTTCCCATTTTCTTGTCCAATTGCAAGTTCATATACTTGTCAATTTTTTTCTTCCCGTGGTCCCGAGTTTGGCACTTTGGGTAGCAACGTCGAAAAGGGGGTATTTCTTGTTTCTTCTTGTAAATTTTTATTAAATCCGGTCTTTTTTGTGATGTTCGTTTGGTCTGTTATAACTGTGGCGGTCTAATATATTTGAAAATCTTCTATCAGTACTTTCTCGGGTTTTTATTTGTGTAAGGTGTGTGTGTGTCAATGAGGTTGTACTTGATTGCTTTTTTTTGATGAAAATGTTAGCTACTTGGTTATGTCGTGGGGGAATCTTTTTGCATAGGACTTGCACCCGGATATGATTGTTCATTGTTTCACCCTTTTGCACTCATTTTTACATTGCGTTTACTGCGCATCTTGTATTTGTATTTTTTAATTTTCGTCGCAATCACTCTGTTTTAAATAGCCATCAAAAAACCCTTCTGTTCTCCAAATAGTTCCCTTTTGTTTAACCACCTTTTTGATCTTTAAATATCTCGGACCTTTGTGTTTTCATCAAATTCTCTTGAGGTTTTTTTCTGGAGACGTAACTCTTTTGAAGCGTCATTATGATTTTTCCCTTGAAATTTGACTTTTTCGTTTGCTAGATTGAGGGGATTTAAATTTTTGTCAGCTAGCACCACACCAAGCATGTGGATTGGTTGCTCTTTGTAAAAAAGATTTTTTTAAAATGTCTTTTTGTTTATAAAAAAGTTTTCGATCAATTAGGCCCCCCCCTTTTTTCTTTTGGGAAGGTCAATCTCTCTATTGCTGATTTAGGTGAGTATTCGTGTTTGGTAAGTGTAGTAGGGTTTAAATATTCCAACGCGGGAGCCCCTGTCTGCGCCCATTTAATGATTCCGAATGAATATGTCAGTATGGTACAGATAGTTTTTATTGCTGTATCTTTTTTTTTACGTTTAGTTGCGTCTTGAGGATTGATTTAAGTCGTTTCTTGTATGTATCTATCAATTTTGCTTTCAAAAACTTTATGTTCAATTCTGGCAGCTTTTTGAGAATCCAAAATATTTGTATACATCGTTATCGCCCATTTTTCCCAAATCCTATTCCTTTCATCTGCTGGAATCTTCGCTTGTGTAACCTTAACCTTTTCGATATGACGTCTTACATTTGTCTCTCCAACCCCATGCAATTTTGCTAAATTTAATGTTGATTGCTAGACTGTTTAGTTGAGCAAAATTTGATGCATACATCTTTGGTCCCATGTAAATAGGTGGGAAATTGTGTACTACCACATTTTTGTCCTTTAAATTTTTAAAACCGTATGTCGTTCTTTAAGCAATGTGACGGGGTTTAATGACAGACAAAACCATAATGCATTTAAATGAGTCCTTTGGAAAATGCCCGTTTAATTTGTATTGGATCTGTAGTTATCTGCGGGTTTTTTCATTTTTGTTTTGTTTTGTTCTCCATGCTCCATTATGTCTTCAAAAAATTTACAATACTGGGTTGATTTTATATATTTGTAAAATCTGAATAAACCTGTGTGTGGTGTTGAGTCAAAGGCTTTCTTGTGTAAAGTAGTTTACGTGAATTTCCTTTCTTATTGTGGCCTGATTTTATTACAGTAGAGTCAATAATAAGTTTTCTTTACTCCCTGTGAGTTTTACAGCATCCTTTTTTTCCTCGGGCCCTGATATTGGTTCTTCGCTGATTTTATACTTTATTTTTTATGCATGAAGTCAATATTTTTTATATAGTTGGAGACATGAATTGGGCCCAATTTACTTGGTTCTTCGTGTCTTGTCTTTGGTTTTTAAAGGTTACTCCCTTCGTAAAGAATTCGGGGGATTTCTTTTAAATCCCTTTATAAACTCGTTGAGACTTTTCTAATTTTATTGTGATGTATTGAATTCTTATAAAAAAAAATTTTGAAAAATTATCATTTCCAGGGGCTTTCCATATGTGTACACTGATGTCGACTTTTAAATTTATAAAAAGTTATCCTTCAATCTCTCTCATTAATTCGCTCATCCTAGCTATTTTATCTTTATCCATTGTGCATCCTGGGTTTTTGCTACCCGGTTACCCCATCTCCCTGTCCCCAAAAATCCTATCTCGTCTTAGTTGGTGTTCCATTTCCTATTTTTTCTTCGGGACAGATATTTTTTGGGAAAACTGTTTTTCCTTTTCTTTAAATTCGGGTTTTTTTCTTTTCTAATCTACATTTTTTTTTATCTTTTTAATCTCTTAGCTAGATCACTTTCTTTTTTTTTAACCCCTTCAGTCCCCGTGTCCATTTAAATGGACTCAAATTTAAAATTTTTAAACCGGGGAAAAGACAAGTTTTTTTAAAATTTGACCCCCTTTTTTTTTTTTTTTTTTTGGGAAATAAAAATTAATTAATTTTTTACCCCCTGTCAAGGGGGCAAAAGGCCCTTTTTGAGAAGTTTTAAAATACAAATCTCAAAAAGGGGAAAATGGAAAAAATGGGGGTTTTTCCGAAAAATAATATATTCCTAGTATTGTTTTTTATTTGAGATACAAAAAAAGCAAAAAGTGCAAAAAAATTTAGAAAAAATTTGTTTTAGAAATAGTCTTCAAATTCATTTTTTTAAAAAGAAATTGAAACTTTTTTTCGGAATCCAAAAATTTCCCAAAATTTGTTAAAAAACGTGATAAAAATTTTTGAAAAAATGAAAAATCTTATAAAAAAATCTGGAATTAATTTCTTGCTTAAAAATACTTAAATTCCATCTTTAATTCGGGACTGAAGGGAAGTTATCCAAAAAATTCGTGAATGAAATTTGTTAAGTGTTTTCATGCTTTGCTGAACCTTGAATCTTTCAATATATTTTGGGAGTATCTTTTCACATTTTTTGATCGATTACCCATTCGGGATTTTTCCAGTCGACCTATCTCTCCTAACTCAACGATTCTCCCCAAATATCGCTTTTCCCATTTCGTACTTTTCTTTCCTGTTTTGTCTTTTAAGATGTTGCAGATTTTACCTTAAGCCCAAATTCTAAAACCCCTGCTACAGCGGCACAAAAATTTCCGCATAACTCTGCAAATGATATTCGTCTTGTGTGTAATCTATAAATATGTGGTTTTTTATGTGTACCGCTGTCCCTTTATTTCCTTTAATTTCTTGGGTTTTGGTATGTATGGTCTTTTGTTTGGTTGTATGTGCCAAACTCGACAGGCTGTTGAAATGCTAAAGCTAGGGTTTCTTTAGATTGACATGTTAGGTGTATTTTCTATTTCTTTATGCATATTACCCCTTGGTTTATGTCTATTGTTCTGGGGATCTTGATCTTCTTTGGTTGGTTTGGGATTTCTAGTGGTTTGGACGTTCTGGGAGGCCCGGCGTTCTGGTGGGCTGGGTTTGGTAGGCCTGGCGTTCGGTAAAAACTGGATGTTTTTGGGTTTGGGCTGGACTTCTGATAGGTCGGACGTCTGGGTTTGGGCTGGAAGTTCTGGGGTGTCGGTAATTTTAAAGTTCTAGCAGGGATGGCAATCCCTATTTTTTGGTAGTTCTAGAGCTCTGGGATGAAGTGGGCTTCTTTCGCTGTCCCTGCTGATGTATTGCCGTTATCATCTTGAGCGCTTTTTATTCGTTCTTCACTTCGTGTTTTATTCTATTTAATATGTTTTCTTAAAATTTTTTTTTTAACTATAATTCTTCTTTTGGGCAGCTTTTTCCCTTTTACTTCTTCAAAAATGGATATTCACGAAAAAAACTCCCTATGGAGCTCTTTTCGATAACCTATTTAAAACAGTCTCTAATAACGTTCCCCAAATAGCTACGCATCAACCAAAAGTTTTATCTTCTTCATTTTAGCGCTGTCCCCTTTTTCCAGCTTTGGGGGTCTGTAATGATTCCATTACGAAACATCCATCGTCTGTTATTCCCTATTTTTCCTTTTTTTTAGATAAATTATTCTACTATCTGTCAAAGTCACCTATTATTTGTTTTGTTTTTTAAAATCAATGCACTTAAAAAGAATGAAAAAAACTTTTCTCAAAGATTCATCAAATTTCAGGGCGGTGTGAGGGCTTCGTTTCTCAAACCTCCCCCCCCCCTTTTCTTTTGGGTAAAACTTTTCTTTTTGACGAATTTAGAAGACTTCAATCTTCTCGATTCCAAAAAAATGAAAGGGGCTTTCGTAAAATGCAAAATTTTTACTATTTTTGATATATCTTGCGAAGTTTCAAATATGTCTCTAAAGAATATATGCCTACCATAACTGTCAAAAATTAACAAAATTTTAACTGTTTCAAAGCAATTTATGCCTAGGTCTATCAATCTATATAACTACAAAAAAATGGTATAATAATAAAAAAATAATACTTCCCTTCATGTCATTGTGTACGTCACTAGTAGATCAAGATGCAGTCAAAATTTTAGAGGAATGCTTTATTTCCGGCAATAGAAAATTTTAAACCAGCAACTTATCTCGAGGTGACTAGCTTTTAACCCCAACAATGTTGGGGGTTAAATTTTTATTATTATTATTTTTATTATTATTATTTATTTTTATTATTATTATTATTTTTATTATTATTATTATTATTATTTTATTATTATTATTTTTTATTTTATTTTTTATTATTATTTTTATTTTATTTTTGTTTTATTATTTTTATTTTTTTTATTTTATTATTATTTATTTTCTTATTATTATTATTATTATTTATTTATTTATTTTTTACTGTTTTATTAATTAAAGTCTATTCTATTAAAATACAAACTGATTTAAAAAAGGAGGACAACTTAAAAATTTCTTAAAACGTAAATGCAGCAAACAAAAAACAAAATTAGTAATTTTTTGTTTTTGAAATAGTAAACCCCCAAAATAAAAAATTTTTTAAAAAAGAGGGGCAGCCAAGCTCTCCTTCAAAGTCTTGGGCTGTAAATGCTGTGAGATATAGAAGTTGAGCCAAGCTTTTTATTTTTTCTCCCTAGTTGCTTTAAAAATAGAAGATCATTTCGCCTTACGAGCGCCAACCCAAACGATTTTTGTGGTAAAAAAAAAAAATTTTTAAACTCGAAATCAAAAAAAAAATTTTTGGCCATAAACCCAAAATTCAATGGAAAGTTTTTTTTTTGATTTGATTTTTAAAAATTTTACTTTTTACCACAAAAATCGTTGGCTTGGCGCTCGTCAACAGGCGAAATGATCTTCATTTTTTCAAAGCAAACTAGGAAAAAAGAAAAAAAAGCTTGGCTCAACTTCTATATTACGTTTTTCACAGCCGAAGATTTTTAAAGAGAGTTTGGGTGCGTCTTTTTTAAAAAATTTTTGTTTTTTTGGGGGATTCACATTTTTTTTGTTGTTCGTTTATAAAGGGTGTGAATGAGGGACTTTGAATGTTAAATTTTTTAAGTTCAAAGTTGTTTTTTTACATTTTGGGCCCCCGGGTCCCCCCCAAAGATCCCCCCTTAAAAAATAAAAAAAAAATTTTTTTTTTAGAGTTCCCCACTAGTTATATAACTGATTTTCAGTGGGGGATTTTAAAATCAAGCGACCAAGCCAACCCTGCAGGCCCCCGCGCAATCGACGAGTGAGCATAACCAACCAAGACGATTTTTTAATAGAAATTATCAATCAGTGGTAGGGGACAGTGCGAACATCCGCGATAAAAGCCAGAATCAAAAAGGCCAAACAACTCTAAAAATTTATTATGGCTTCGTGCTAGGACGGCCCCAAAAGTCACCGTTTAAAAACTCCTAAGACAAGAACTGATAGACTTAAGCCCAAATCAAAAGTTAAAAAATTCGATTAGGGGGAATCAAACCCGGGCCCGTCTGCTTTGGGAAGCATACCTAACAAAAAGACCAACGACTGCATAATTCTAGATATTTAAAATGGTTAAGGCATTTTAAATTTCAAGCTTTGTATACAAATTACTAGCCTAAAATTTACCGTTTTGTTTTTGCTGGGACGGCCCCAAAGTCCGTTTACAAACCCCTAAGACAAGCGGGGGATTTAAGTCCAAATCAGAATTAAAAAAAAACTTTGACTTTAGCGGGAATCGAACCCGGCCCTTCTGCTTGGAAGCGATAGCTAACAACAAGACCAAGCCTAGCAAAAACCCTTTGATATTTATAAGGGTTTTAAGACATTTTTTTAATTTTCAAGCTTGTACATACAATTATACCCCTGAGTAAAACCGTTTTTGTTTTTGATTTTGAGATTTTGGTTTCCCCCGGGCCCCAAATTCCCGGGTTTTTGTTATAGAGGTACATCTGATGGGCCCAATTTTAAAAGTTCTAAGATAAACCGTTTTCTCGGATAGCGTATTTTCAAAGAGTAGGATTACCTACTTTGATAATTTGTTTTTTTTTTCCGGGAACCCCTTAAACCAAATTTTTCTTTCCTATTCAAAAGTGATAAAATGAGAGATATCAAAAAGTTTCCACGTTTGAAACACTCGTTGTAGCGTTTTCTTTTAAAGTTCATTTTTAAAGTTCAGATATTTTTTTGTCATTTTTGGGCCCCTGGTCATCCCAAATTTAGCCCCTTTTGTTTTGGGCGCAAGAATTTTTTAATGGTTAATGCATGTTAAATTTTAAGTTTGCAAATTACCACGCCTTTGGTAATTACGCGTTTGATTATGATCCCAAATTTTTATTTTTTCTCCGGGCCCCGTTTCCCGATTTTTGGTTTTGAAAGCAAAAAGGGACTGGTCTGAAATAACCTAAGTGTGGTCCAAGTTCATAGTTCTAAGATTTTCCGTTTTCCCCCGTAGGCTAAAGAAAATCTCCGCGGAGAAGTGCCCCCCACCCCCCCCCCACCCCCCCAACCAAACCCCCAGCCCCAGCCCCCAGCCACCCGCCCGCCTTAAGGAATTTGACGATGTTGAAGCCTTTTTTAACACAGAACGAGTTGTCGGATCGGGTGATTTTTTTTTTGGTATGTCATGGACCAACCAGGGCTATCCCGATTTTTCCCAAGTTTGTAACTCTTTCGGGGCGGCGTTGCAATAGCTAAAAAACCCCCCAACCTTGTAGGTGTATATGGGGCCCGGAGTTGGGTTTCCCCAAACATCGCTCGTTGTCTGCCGGGCGAGACCGTCGCCCTAGATAGGGCCGGGATTTCGGTGTCGCCTAAGCATCGCATCGCTTGTCTGCCGGGCACGACCGTCCCCAGAAAAAACAAAAAGTTTATTAATACAAAAATTTAAAAATATAATATTAAAAACTTTTTCCACATAATTTGAATTTCTAATGCAGTCAAAAACTAATAACATCCTCCTTTCTCAATTTAACTTTATTCATTTTAAAATCATTTTAGTAACTGATAGACGTAAATATTACTGAATAAATCTTCGTTTTGATTGGGGATAGTTTGATTGATTTTAAGGATAGACAATTTCTATATCCAAAACAAATTAAAAATCTAGTGTTAGTGTATTAGGCGGGAAACCAAACGATTGGACTGCACTGCTGCGTTGTACTAGGGATTATAAAACATCTAACAGGGGCACGGTCCTGCCCCTAAATTTGGGTTTTGAGCTTCCACTTCCCCCAAAAATAGTGCAATGAGATGCATACCTAGGCGTTTTCCCTTTAGCTCAAGACGTAGCCTTCGGGGCAGCTGCAAGGAGGAGCCGGGCTTTTTGAGGCAACTCTTCACACCCCACCTTTGTCTTGCAAACACTCGTCGATTTTGAGAAAAACCTTAGACTTAATTACTTTTTAAATAATTTAAAGTCCTGATGCGAAAACAGCTTACAAAAAAAAGGCAAGCACTATTCCATTAAGAGTGTTTCCGTTTTAAAAAATTAAAAATAAAAATCTTAAAAATTAATTACAAAAAATTACAAAATAAACAAACAAATAAGTGGTCTTCGCGGGGGTTTTTATTATAATACATTATGCACGTAAACCCTTTTGAATCTACCTGGGGGGCTCCCGGGGTTGATACCGTCAATTTTGAATCAAACTGGTGGAGCCCGGGGTTGAACACGTCAACCTTTGAATCTCCCTGGGCAGTGCCGGGGTTGATAAAAGTAAACCTTTGAATCTACGGGTGCAGCCCCGGGGTTGAACACGTAAACCCTTTTTGAATCTCCCTGGTGGAGCTGCCGGGTTGAACACGTACCTTTTGAATCTACCTGTGCAGCTGCCGGGTTGTACCGCAACCTTTAAATCTAGGGTGCGCGCCGGTTGATACACGAAACCCTTTAAATCTACCTGTGCAGCCCGGGGTTGATACACGTAACCTTTGAATCTCCGGTGCAGCTCCCGGGTTGATACACGTAAAACCTTTTTGAATTCCCTGGGGGAGCTGCCGGGTTGATACCTCAACCTTTAAATCTACCTGGGGGAGCTCCCGGGGTTGATACACAAAACCTTTGAATCTACCGGGTGCGCTGCCGGGTTGATACACGTCAACCTTTGAATTCCCTAGTGAAAATTATCTTTTCTCAGCAATCTCTTTGCCGGGAAATTATATCCCCCACAAAAAAAAAAAAAAAAAAAGGGCAAAAAAACTCTCCTTTTAAAGTCTTCACTGTGAATGCTGTGAGAATAAAAGTTGACAAATTTTTTAATATTTCCCCAGTTTCTCATTTAAAAGAAATAATATCATTTCGCCTGTTTTATGAGGGTAAGCCAACCAATTTTGGGTAAAAAAATAAAAAAATTTTAAACTCAAAATCATAAAAAAATTTTTGGGGCCCTTTAATATGTTTTGCTCCAAAAATATTCTTGTTGTATTGAGAAATGAAACTCAAAAAGCTCAGTCAAATTCATTACGAGAATAAAATGCATATAAAAATAAACCCGCAATTATATAACTGCAGGGTTGGGTTGGGCGTTTGATTTACAGTCCCCCCCCTGAAAAAGTTCTATAACTGAGGGGTAGACTCTAAATAAAATTATTTATTTATTTATTTAAAGGCCCAAACAATTTTTTTTTTTTGATTTCGGTTTAAAAAAAATTTACTTTTTTACAAAGATAATGGCTGGCCTCGCGCTCGTCAAAAGGCGAAAGATCTTATTTTTTTCAATGCGAAATAGGGAAAAGAATGAAAAACCTTTGCTAAAAAATTTTAACTCACAGCATTAAAAGCCGAAGACTTTTTAAGGGAGCGGGCTGCCCGTTTTTTTTATTTTTGTTGCAATTTTTTTTTTTGGGGGTATTAACTTTTTTTTCTTTTGTTTCCCATCACGGCGTGAAAAACTTGTAACTGATACTTCGAAGAAAACGGGGAAAAATTTAAATTTAATTTTTATTGAAATTCAAAGAGAAGCTTTTTTTTTTCATTTTTGTGCCCCTAGTCCCCCCCCAAATTTATCCCCTTTTTCTTTTGGGTGCAGATATTATAATTCAAAGAGCTTATTTAATTTCAAGTTTGTACAAATTGCCACGCTTTAGTTAAAGGGGCTTTTAACCCAAAAAAATTTTTTTTTCCACTGATTATAGCTCAAACTACCAAAAATGACAGTTTAAAAAATTTATATTTGAAACTGAGATTTAACACGAATTTTAAATTTTTTTTGATCCAAAATTTGAAAAAGGGGTTTTTTCAAAATTTCTTAAACGCTTTAACCGCTTTTTTTTGGGTTCACATAGATACTAGAGCTAGTACCAAATCTAAAATGCCCATTTTTTACATCGTTCTTAAAACTGTGCCAAAATATACCCTAAAACATGAAAAAAATATGCATTCCAAAATCACACCCCATTTTGGTAATCAGCATTTTTTAAAAACGCTTATATTAGCTTCAGTGTTTGTCTGTCTGAAGGGAAATGCCCGGGAACCCACCTTTTATGAACCTCCCCCCCCCCTCGGAAAAAATGCAGACCCATATTTTATGTTAGGGTGGCTTTTTTGGAGTAGAAATCCACTGTTTGGCCCAGTTGGCCAGGGGTGGGGCGGGGTACGGGGGGTGCCCAAAGGGTAAATTGTGCTTTTTTTTGTAACTGTTTTTTTTTTTTTGGGGCCAAACCGTTGAACAAAATTATTTTTGATTTTTGATTCGTGAAAAGGAATGAAAACGAACTTTGTACATATTTTTTTTTTCTTGTATGCCCGGGAAAAATAACAATTTTGATTTTTAAAAATCAAAGTCAAAAGGGCCCCAATTCCCCCTTTTTTTTTTAAAAACAAAAATTATTTTTGAGTGAACATTTGTTATAGAACCCACTGTTGGCCATTTGGGCCCATGGTGAATGCGGCGTACGGGGCCCGCCCCAAAAATAAATTTTGGGAATGATTTTCAACTGTTTTTTTTTTTTTTTATCCCCAAAATCGTTCGACAAAATATATTTTGGGCTTTAGATTCGTGTAAGGATTTAAAATAGAATGTTAAGCATATTTTTCTTTTTCGTTTCCCCGGGAAATAGTTTTTTGGGTTTTTTCCAAAACCCCCAGTCAAAGGGGACCAAATTCCCCTTTTTGGGTTTTAAACGATAAATTATTTTTGGGTGATTTTTTTTGTAAAAAACACTTTTTGGCCTTTTGGCCAGGGGTGGGTGCGGGTACAGGGCCGCCCAAAAAAGAAAATTTTCGAATGATTTTCAACTGTTTTTATTTTTTTATGCCAAATCGTTCGACAAAATAATTTTGGGTTTTAGATTCGTGAAAGGGTTTTTAAAATAGAATGTTAAGCATATTTTTTTTTCTCGTATGCCCGGAATAGAAAATTTTGATTTCCCCAAAATAAAAGTCAAAATCCCCAAAAATTGCCCTTTTGGTTTTAAAACTGTAAATTATTTTTGGGGGAATATTTTTTGTAAAATCCATTGTTGGCCATTTGGGCCCGTGGTGGATGCGGCGTACAGGGGGTCCAAAAAGAAAATTTTTTGGGGATGATTTTTATCTTTTTTTTTTTTTTTTAATCCCAAATCTTTTTACAAAATCTATTTTGAGCTTAGATTGTGTGAGGATTGAAAATGAATGTTAAGCATATTTTTTTTCTCGTATGCCCCGGAAAATAACTTTTTGATTTTCCCAAAATCAAAGTAAAAAAGGGCCCCAAAATTTGCCCGTTTTGGGTTTAAAAACGTAAATTATTTAGAGTAAACATTTTTTAGTAGAAATCCACTTGTTGGCCAGTTGACCGGGGGTGGGGGGCGGCGTACAGGGCCGTCCAAAAAGAAAATTTTTTGGGAAGATTTTCACTTTTTTTTTTTTTTTATCCCAAATCGTTGGACAAAATCTTTTTTTTGGTTTTATTTTCGTGTAAGGTTTTAAAAAATAAAAATGTTAAGCTTTTTATTTTTTGTATGTCCTGAAAAACAATTTTGAGTTTTCCAAAATCAAATCAAATGGCCCAATTTTCCCGTTTTGTTTAAAATGATAAATTATGTTGGGGTTGTTTTTTAAAGTAAAAATTCATTTTTTCCCTTTTGGGTGGTGGATCGGCGTCCCGGGCTCCAAAAGTAAATTTTTGAATGTTTTTTTTTTTCTAATGCCAAATCTTTTAAAACAAAATCTATTTTGGGTTTTAAATTTTTATTGGGATTTAAAAAAATTAAATGTTAGCATTTTTTTATTTTCCGTATCCCGGAAATAAAAATTTTGATTTTTCTAAATAAAAGTAAAAAGGCCCAATTGCCCGTTTTTTTAAAAAAACTGATAAATTGTGTTAGGGTTTATATTTTTTATAAAAATCCACTTTTTGGCCAGTTGGCCAGTAGGGGATGCGGGTACGGGGGCGTCCAAAAAGAAAAAATTTGGGAGGGATTTTTAACCATTTTAATTTTTTAATCCCAAGTCGTTGTACAAAATCTTTTTTAGGCTTTAGATTCGAGTGTGATTTAAAAATAGAATGTTATGTATTTTTATTTACAAATTTTTATTTTTACAAACACATGATAAATCGCCCATCGAAGAGCGCAATTACACAAAGAGGCCGTAGTCGAATGATGCTCCCCTGTTTCATGCAGCATCTCGCACGACGCTAGTTTTAGCATCATTGTTTGTTCCCCTGGCACTGACGTCTTCATCATCTTTTGAAATACGCGCAGCAAGTAAACAACAAGTCTTTTAGATATGGCTTTGGGGACAAAAAAAGAAGACTTTTTTACATCAAAAAAGTAATTTCTTAGAGAGGGCAAAAATTTGTGAATTCTTTCCCATTTTACGCGGTTTTCTGGGTTTCGGGCACCACAAATTCTTTTTTAGAAAAGGAAAGTTTTTCATTTTTAAAAAATTGAGAAACACCCCCAATTCGTGAACACATCTCTTATCTCTTGGGACCCCGGTTACTGTTGAAGAAATACGTGCGACAATTAGAAAGATTTGTTTGCCTTATGTATGGAACCAGTAAAAGCTGATGTAAATGAAACTCGTAACATCATTTTTTGCAAAAGGGTTTTAAAAATCACTGTTTAAACCACTGACAAACTCAGCGGCCTGACCAGCTTCACCACCGGTATCATCTTTACGGTTTCTATCCCGCGTGAAAATTATCAAGCATGATATGGGTAAAACAACAGACCCCAGTGCCCCAATACCCGAACCCCAAATCATGGCTGGTCGGGAACCCCCGGGTGGATTCTCTACGCGTGGACCGAGGCAAGTGTCCCAATGAGTAAGTTAAATTTGGAAAAAACAAACAATCATCCGATGTGGGAAAATGATCCCGACGACATCGGGGGGGGGGGGGGGAAAAAGGGCAAACTTTTTTGAGAGTGAAGATGAAGACGAAGATAACTAGACTACTGATTAATATCATCAAACACATCCCACAAGTACTCAATATAAAAATTTTACATTAATACTACATGATATGTACATTTTTTGTCTAAAGTAGGGCAAAATTAGGGTCATTTTGATTTTTTTCGAAAAAAACAAAAAATTTCATTTTCCGGGACACCAAGAAAATAAAAAAAGTAATAATATTTTAAAATTTTTTCACGAATCAAAAGTAAAAAAAAGATTTCGCTCAACGATTCGGCCGCATAAAAAAAAAAACTTTAAAAAAAATCCTTTAAATTCACTTTTTTGGGCAACCCCACGCCCCATCCACCCCGCCAAAAAAGTGGATTCTATAAATAATTAAACCCAACCAATTTATCAGTTTTTAACCAAAACGGGGAATTTGGGGCCATTTTGACTTGATTTTGGAAAACTCAAAAAATTTTTATTTCCGGGACGACGAGAAAATAAATTGCTTAACATTCTATTTTCAAAACCTCACACGAATCTAAAACTCAAAAAAGATTTTTAAAACGATTGGCATTAAAAAATAAAAAAAATAAAAAACACCCAAAATTTACTTTTTTTTGGGCGGGCCCCTTTCGCCGCATCCACCCCTGGCTAATGGCCAAAAAGTGGATTTCTACTAAAAAATATTCACCCAAACATAATTTATCGTTTTAACCAAAACCCCGGGGAACTTGGGGGCCCTTTTGATTTGATTTTTGTAAAACACAAAATTTTTATTTCCGGGACATCGAGAAAATAAAAAAATCTTTAAAATTCTATTTTCAAATCATTTCACAATCTAAAGCCCAAAAAGATTTTTTAACGATTTGGCATTAAAAAAAAATAAAAAAATTCAAAAACACCCCAAAATTTACTTTTTGGGGCCCCCGTACCCGCATCCACCACTGGCCATGGCCAAAAAAGTGGATTTCTCTAAATAATAACCAACCAAACATAATTTATCATTTTAAAAAAAAACAGGCAAATTTGGGGGCCCTTTTTATTTGATTTTTGGAAAAATCAAAATTGTTATTTCCGGGACATTCGAGAAAATAAAAATATATTTCTTCTATTTTTAAAAACTTTACACGAATCTAAAGCCCAAATTATTTTTTCCAACGATTTTGGGATAAAAAAAAAAAAAAACAGTTGAAAATCATTCCCAAAAATTTTCTTTTTGGACGGCCCTGTACGCCGCACCCACCATGGGCCCAAATGGCCAACAAGTGGATTTTTAAACAAAAAGTTCACTCTAAAATAATTTTTTCGTTTTGAACCAAACGGCAAATTTTTGGCCATTTTTACTTTGATTTTGGAAACTCAAAAATTTTTATTTCCGGTACATACAAAAAAACAAAAATATGTATAAAAATTTGATTTTATTCCCTTTCACGAATCAAAAGCAAAAAAAGATTTCGTTTAACGGTTTGGCCCTAAAAAAATAAAAACAGTTCAAAAAAAAGCACAATTTTACCCCTTTGGGGGACCCCCGTAAAACCCGACCCCCCACTGGCCAATGGGCCCAAAAAGTGGATTTTTACTCCAAAAAAAACCCCCCAACATAATAATGGGGCTCCATTTCTCCGCGGGGGGGGGGGGTTTTCCCCACGGGTTCTGGTCTAAATCTTATAATCAATATTTCACCCCCTTCTCAAGTCCCCAAACGGCTGAAATTTTTTTACCATACTATTTTTGATGACAATAGATGAAACAATTAACAATTTTCAATTAATCAAATTAAAACATCTAATTAATAAATTCAGTTTTATATGGAATTTTACATTCACCCACTTCCCCAAAGTCCATCGAGCTGAAATTTTCACCAGGCATAATTCTTTATGAAAATAATGAATCAATTAACAATTTACTAAATTAAAAAAAATTAAAATTTGTCATAAAAATAAATAGAGTTTTATATGGAAAAGATATTTCACCCACTTCCAATGTCCGTCGAGCTGAATTTTTTCACACAGACGAATATCTTGATGACAATACAAAACTGATCAATTTATCACATTCATATATAGTGTACAATTAATTCTCATTTTAATTAATCAAAAAAAACTTCATAGGGGAAATAAGTCACAGCTATGAGGTGGCCAACGAGTGCAGAAATTCGGACCCGTCTATGGCACATATTCGATTACAACATTCGTTAAACTAAAAAGAATAAATAATTTTTCACACAAAAAATAATTTTTTTTAAAAAAACGCTCATATTTAAATATGGCCCTACTAAAAAGTAAAAAAAAATTTTCAACCAAAAATTTTTGCCTTACTCGAAAATAAAAGCTTTGGGCGTTTTTCCCCCATGGAAAACAAAATTCTGGAAAAATCTATGTCAATCCCGAAAGCCCCCAACCTTTTTTTTTTCCGATAAGGCAAAAATTTTTGGTCAAAAATTTATTTTCTATTTTTAGTGGGCCCTATTTTTAAAATATAGCGTTTTTTAAAAATATATTTTTTTTTTGAAATATTTGAAACGAACTCTTCCCCAAATTTACAAAACAAAATATAGAAATTTTACAAAAAGGGACTGTAGAGACTAAAAAAGGGCCAATTTTTTTTTTTTGGATAAAAATCCTCCAAGGTCCCGGGGCATAAAGATCGTCCCCATGTTTTTCTTAGGGGAGTTTTTTGCCGATGGGACCTAGCTCGAAAAATGTCATGTTTCAAAAATTTTTTGGGAGGTCTGGTGGCCCCAATAATTTTTCTGTTAAATGCAAAAATTTCATTACTATTAGCCTGAATGAAATATATTTTTGAGTTTAGCGTTAAATACCCCTTTAAGCTTCGGTTTTTGATTTTTTTTCCAAAATTTGATTTTCTCCGGTCCCTGTTTTGTTTTGTTTTGAAAGCAAAAGGTCTGCGTCTGAGGAACATCAAGTTGGTCAAAGTTTAAAAGTACAAGATGTACCTTTTTCTCAGTAGTTTTTATAACTCTCCGCGGAGAATTACCAGCCGCCCACCAAAAAGGGTTCAAAGATTTTTGGGGCCCTTTAAAAACAGGGGAAAGGGTTTTTCGGTCGGGGGGATTTTTTTTTTGGCAGGTCATGGACCACATACGCTCATATACCGGTTTCAAGATTTTAACATTTCGGGGGGTGGGCAGGCGAAAAAACCCCCCAACTCGGTACTGTGTACTCCGAGTTTGGTCGTTTCCCCTTTTAAGTACAGTCGCGTGGAGCTTGGTCGGGGGACGACCGTCGCCCTAGATATGAAATGTAAGCAAATTTTCATAAAGTTGCCCCGACTGGGGGGCGAACCCAGAACCTCTGGCTTAATCTCCTACTCTAAAAACCAAAATTTAGCTATCGAGACACAAGACCCCTTCATTAAATTTTTTTTCTTGTGTCGATCACACCATAGATTTAAAAACCTATAGTAGGCAGCTACAGTCCCCCAATACGTTCGCACAGGGGGCGAGCATAGCAAATTGAAGCGTCGAAAATCCAATTTAAAATGGCGATTTTTGGCGTGTTAATTTTGCTTTATAATCAAAAAAGTATTTTTCTGGGTTGGTTATATGGTTTTAGCTTGTGCAGCATGGGGGTGCACAAACAGAAAAAATAAAAGTTTGCATAAAGGGGGTTTTGTAACATTTGGTGTTAATGCTAGTATGCTCAGCTGTCAAACTGACTGCCATCTTTAAAAAAATTTTTTCTCCAAATCCCCCCATCTACTTCCTGCAAACTAAAATTTAAAGTTGCTTCAAATTGTCAGGAATCCAATGACTGCAAATCTACCCTACTATGGTTTTTAAATATCTATGGTCATACGAAACTCATTAAAGGGAGATGAGAAGTGATGGTTTTTTCCATTTTTTCTTAGTAATGACAGCTAATTTCGTTTTCGGGTCGATTCATATCTGGATGTCAAATGACAAAAAATTTAAATTTAATGAAGGTATTCTTTTTGTGTCCGAAAGCTAAAGGGTTCGGGGTTTCGATCCCCTCTGGGGATACTTTTTTTGCCAAAAGGGATCATTCTAATAAAGTCCTCAAAACAGGCTTATGCTTAAAAACCTTATGTTTTATATTATATATAAAAGAAAATGAAAAAATAAAGTTTGGGGACCAATTTAAAAAAGGTGATCCCACTAAAACGTAAAAAAAGATCATGTAAAAATGTCAAAAACCCCGATGTTTTGGGCAAAATCTGGATAAGTAAGTGTTCAAATCTATCGTCAGTCAGTCGATTAAAAAAAGTATAGGGAAAATACCAACAATGTGAGGTTTAAAAATGTTAAACTATTTATAAAAAAAACATAATATTAACATACACAATTGAAAATTCTAACAGCCGCAAAATAGCTAATCCAGCATTGAGGTAGTAGGCATGAATATTCAACATTAATTATCAATAAACAAAAAAGATCAATCAAATTTCAATATCAAATAAATTAAATTTTTAAAAAAGAGACGATTGTGTAAAATAGTTGTGTCTAACTAGGAAAAAGCTAAAGTACCGCCGCGTTAAAGGATGAGCTTTTTATAGTTTTTTGTTTGCGTGGGGATCTTTTCTTTTGCAAATGCTTTGTTTGTTGCCCCCCCCACGCATTGAAGTGATTGTTTTCAAGTTTTATTTTTTCTTTTTCTTGGTTTTTTTAATAAAAAACCCTAATTTAAAGCTTTTTTCTTGGATTCTGGCAATTTTTCAACTTTTTTTTTAAAAGGGCACTCACCCTAAACCCTTTAAATTTCCCTGTATATATGAACAATTGTTTTGGCCCCTTTGGTCAGAAATTGGCCCCAAAGGCACGAAAAAATCCCACAAAAAAACAAAAAAAATATATTAAAAACTTTATTTTTTTAGATTTTTGGCTAACTTTTTTTAACTTCTTCTTTTAAAAAACAATACATCACCTAACCTTAATGTCCCATTTTGGAAATAAATTGAAAAACC
>JAMZAV010008369.1:0-28057 GCA_024449915.1 Sweltsa coloradensis
TAAAAAAAATCATGATTTTCCTCTTCGTGTAAATGTAATAATATCATGTGTGTGTTTGTTCGATCGCATCACGAATTTTGCACATTATTAAACCATGGATCTACAACCTGATTTAAATTTAGGATTTATCCTCCGCCTAAGCCACAGTCGACGTTTTCGAACTCACCTTTTGCTAAAGCTAGATTCTCTTAAGTCTAGATGTTCGAACTCACCCAAGCTCTCTAGCGTGATTCCCTCGCTGTCGTCCGTGTCTGGACACTCTCCCTTGGCCGAGCTGTTCCAGTACTTGGCAGACAGCGTCTCAAAGTACCGGTCTTTCTGCAGGTCCAAGATCCTGGAATAAACAAGTTCATTAATACAAAATGGCATTTATCATCATCATCCATCTCCGTTTCCCGCTTCTGGCAGGCTCAGCTATACGGTTTTGCAAACAAACTTCTTCACTTCTTTCTATCCTCCCACAACTTTATCTCCTCTACTTCTTCCCAGCTCTCTCCTCTTGCCTCGAAGTCTAATGCTATGGCGTGTAATATATTATCTGTGCTATGGTATTCTTCCACCTCTTACTTGGCTTCCCCCTTTATGGACCATGGCATTATGAACTGGTTTGCATAGACCTCACACCAAAACAAAAAAGAAAGTCAACATTGTTGAGTCGAGCAACAATGAAGCAACATATTACTTCTTTATGGTTGGGTCCATATTCGTCGATGCTGTTCTGAAAGATGGTTGGACGACTTACATTAAAGTAGGCCCTACAAAGAAGTGGCGTGCAGAGGTTCGATAGGGACCGGCGCGAGCGCGATCATACTAATGGGTACACCCACCCCCGTGTATGTACTTGCGCTGGCCACACGGGGTCTGGGGCGAAGCCCCAGCCGCCGGAGGCGGAAAATTTTTGGGTCCATTATTCCCTCAAGATAGCCTGTAGTGCGATCTGAGACATTTAGGACACTAAATTACTAATTGCAAATTTGCAATAATTTATAGGAAACTTTTCAAGGATTTGCTATATTTGCTATATTCTTTTATTTATTTCAAATTTTATATTAAATTAACCATTTACCATTTTCAATTTGTGGATATAATTTAACACACTGAGAAAATCATAATGTGGATATACAATTAACCTAGTATGGTCTGTTTGATCGTAAGGTAATTAGCACACCGAATCTAACATTAATCACAGGTTACAATACAATTATTAAGACAGCCCCTTTAAATTTTCTTCAACTAGGAAAAAGTGGATGTCTATTGAGCGAATTGTAAAATATTATTTATAGTACTTCCTATGCATATGGTTTTGACAACAACATGAGTGACAGTGTCTAGCTAGTGGTAGACTAGGGTACGTTTGTATACTTCTGAAGAAGCAGCAAACCTATCTACAGCTATGTTTATATCTATTTCACACGCCAAGGTCATTAGGTCTTCGAGTCTCTCCTCCAGGGGCGGATCCAGGACCTCTCAAAGTAGGGGGGGGGCGACTCAGCTCGCACCACACGGGGGGTCTGGGGGGCGTAGCCCCCTGGCTTAGTCCCGCAGGGAATTTTTTTTTAGGCCTTTTTTCAAAAACGAGTTTTAATGACTTTAGAGAGGGTATATTTCAATATATTTTTTGCAGTTGCTCACTAAAATAGGCCCTCTGGAGGAAGGTAAAACCGAAAGAAGGCCCAAGCCCAACAACAAACTGAATTAAGTCCCTTTGTAATCGCTATCGCTCATGTGTTTCTATACCCTCACATTTTCAAAATCAGTGTTGAAATTAATGTTATTGGACTAGGAAAACGCTTAAGTCCCGCCGCGTTGTTGGATGAGCGTAATTGGTGCATTGTGCTGCCATGTGTTATATGCGGTTTTCTGTTGTTCTGTGAAAAAATCATTACTAAGTTGAAATTTTTTTAAAATTAAATTAAATAAAAAATTTACTTAAATTTAAATTTTTTTTAATAAATCATAATTTAACAAAGGGAAAAAATCGTAATATTGAAATTTTCATAAGAAATAATTATTTGATTGCGCTCAAATTTAACACGAATATAATAATTCATGAAATTAAGGTTCTGTGAAAAAATCATTACACTAGGATGAAGCATGTTGGTGTTATAAGTCAAAGAACAGTTTTAAAAAAGAAAAAACCCGTAAAATTTGGATATTCATGAGAAATAACATTTCGATTGCGCTCAAATTTCATACGAATATCTTAATTCATAAAATTAAAATTCTGTGAAAAAATCATTAAAATTGGAAAAAGCATATAGGTGTTATAAGACGAAGAAATTTTTTAAAAATCGAAAAAAATCGTAAAATTGCGATTTTCATGAAAAATAATTTTTCGATTGCGCTCAAAAACGTGGCAGTTCTAAGTTCAGAAATTTCGAAGGCCTCCATAAAATTTCATTGTAGTTGGAGTATCAATTTAGCCGGAATCGTGTTAACAAACACACAAAAATACAGAAAAAAAAGAAAAAAGAAAGAAAAAAAAACATTCCGGATTTTTTTCTCCAGTGTTGTGAAATGGAATCTTTGCTTCGCTCATCCAATGAGAGTAATTTCGCTCCCCCGAGAAAAATAGCCTAAGTGTTTTTTTTCTGTCTGCTCGCGCTCTACCGGTTAAATGGCTACTCTGATCGTGCTGAAATTTTCATGGGACCATCAAAGCCTATGAAGTTATAGATGTGTTACGATTTTGGGGAAAACCAAAGAAAATAATATCGTGTAACTGTGAGGAATTGACTAAAAGCAATAAACTTAAAAAAATCATAATCGAAAGAAAACATTGATATTTCTGGTGTCTGAACATATTCATTATAGAATAAAATTTAGGTTTTCAAGGATCAAGGGGGGGCGATCGCCCCTACCGCCCCCTGCATCCACCACTGCTCTCCTCTTCAACGGTCGTGCGAAGGCGGTTCGTGATCAATTTTAATTTAGAAAATGTTCGCTCTGCTGATGCCGAAGACGACATAACTACCAAGATATTGCTATACAACTATACACCATTACATCCAGCTTGCAAACCTAGTGAAGTGATAACTAATAACAATTTCTCTTGTATTACCTGTACATGTTATATTTTTTCTCCCACCCACACCTTCTCTAGAGGTGAGTGGGGGTGGGTCACCCAAAGCCAGGGGGTGGGTACACCCCTGGCTTTGGCACCGGCGCGGCTCGCGCCGCGGAACCATTGTCTGCACGCCACTGCTACAAAGAAATCTATTACGTTTAAAATAGATACTGGTTCAGATGTTTCCTGCATGCCGGCAGCAGGGGCGGATTGGGGAAGAAAACCGGCCCGGGCAATCTGTTGTGAGCGGCCCAAAATTATGAGCGGAAAACCGCGGGGTCTGGGGCTGAGCACCAGCCGCCGGAGGCCTTTTCGCCGAAGGCGAAATTTTTTGGACATATTATTTAGTTCCCGATTTCTAGGCTCAAAAAGACATTTTGAGGGTCTTATCCTGCCCCTCCCTAATTATGCCACTGCCCTCACTGCATACCTTCAGGCACCCATTCGCGTCCTATCCTATCCTATTTTAGCGTGTTGCTTTTATATCCCGAAATTTTTGTAACAATCAAAAAGCGTGGATTTTGTGAGTTTTAATGTAAAGACGGATGTTTGTAAAAATGCTTAGCTCATGGCTTGAGAGCGTGCGCCGATAACCAAAATATGGTTGTCCTAAGCAAGTAGTAGTAGTCGACTAACATCTAATATTACAACAAGTATATTGTTTCAACTTATCTGAATATGCTTTCTGCATTGTTTTGACTAGAAGACACAGGTAGTATAACAGGATTAAGTTAATTTAATATAATCGTTAGACTTTATGTTTTATAACTTAATAAAATATATAAATACATTAATAGCCTACACTTATACGCACACAAATGTCTTTATACAAATTATTTTAAGGTTAACGATGTAAACATTAAATTTTTAAGAGAAGTGTATTTAGGGAAAAGTTAATTTTAAACAGATAAAACAATGTAGCAAACAATAGTAACGGATGTTTAAAAAAAGTGTACGCACTTTTGCTCCTATTCACAGCAGTAGTTGATAACGCAGCAATGCACTTCTCTCTACAACTTTGTTGATAATTTCTTGTTCGTTTATCTTTAACAAAAGGTCCTTCTGTGTTGACATTAACATGAATGATTCTAAATGTTCCTGAGTAAGTGTAGGCCTACTTCTGAGACACACATAGACTTTAAAGGGGTATTTAACCGCTAAACTCAAAAAATATATTCCATTCAGGCTAACTAGTAATGAATTAAGCAATCAACAGAAAAATTATTGGGGCCACCATGACCTCCCAAAAATTGTCAAACATAACATTTTTCGAGCTAGGTCCCATCGGCAAAAATTTCCCATAAGAAATAACATGGGGACGATCTTTATGCCCCGTGACCTTGAAGGATTTTGATCCAAAAAAATATTGGCGATTATTGACGTACTCTACAGCCTTTTCTGTAAATTATCTATATTTTGTTTCGTAATTTGGGCAAGTAGTTCGGTCAAAATATGCCGATTACCAAGATGGGGTGTGATTTTGGAATGCATATTTTTGCGTGTTTGAGGGTATATTTGAGCACAGTTTCAAGACACAATATAAAAAATGTGCAATTTAGATTGGTACTATGCTCTAGTATCTATGTGGACCAAAAAAGAAGCAGGATAAAGCCGATTTTGGAAATTTCCCAAAGCACCAATTTTTGCAAATTTCTGTATCACAAAAATTTAAAAATTGGTGTTAAATCACAGCTACAAGATATAATTTTTTAAACTGTCATTTTAGTGTAGTATTGTGCTATAGATCATGTGGTAAAATATATTTTTTTGAGTTATTAGCCCCTTTAAACAAGGGCGATGTCTGACAGTTGCGCCAATAAACATGACAGCTTGGGCAGAAAAGACCTCAAGACTTAATCCTACGATCCTACTGTGGTCGCACGTATCATGTAGGCCTATAGTCATCTGCAAATTTCAATAGGGCCTATAGGATGAATGTAGAATGAGTGACGCCCGGCTACATTTGTTTGTTCCGTGGAAGTGTTTGTCAAGTTTGGTACACACTTAATTTACCCCTAATATCTTTAAACTACTGTATTCAACATTTAGGTCAAGCTTTAAAAATTACCGATACGACGCCGCCTTTATAGACCTACTGAGACTTAGCATTTCGGCCGACCGGCCCTACCAACAGACCGGCCCACCGGGCATTCGCCCGGTTGCCCGGCGGCCCAATCCGCCCCTGGCCGGCAGAAATGTTCCAACAAGACAAACTTCAACCAAATGACATTCAGTTATTTGGGCTGGATAAAAGTCCACTTAATGTGATAGGGAGGATCCAGTACACTTTGACTTCGGAAAGTACAGGAAAAACTATTCTCAACCACAAAAATAATATCACCTTATGCTATTCCATGTCCTAGAACCGTACCATTTCCCCTAAGGAAGGAAGTTCAGCTCGAGTTAGAGAAATGCAAGAGATGGGAGTTATATCTTCCGTTGAAGAACCAACAAGCTTGTGCGTTCCCATGGTAGTTGTCCTGAAGCGGGGAGGGGGTGTTTGTATTTGTGTCGACCTCATACGACTTAACCAGAGCGTCCAACTAGCATGGTTCCCGATACCTGGAGTTGAAGAGTCACTTGCTCAGTTTTAAGGTGCACGATATTTTTCTAAGCTTGACACAAACTCGGGGTTCTGGCAGATATACACCACATTGCATGCATGCATGCATGGCATTTACACCCACAGTCCAGGCCTCTTACAACATTTATGACTCCGTTTGGGAGGTTTATGTTTAATAGACTTCCAATAGGAATTACCTCAGCTCCAGAAGTATTCCAACAGCATATGCAAATTTACTTCAAGGTATTGAAGGTGTTCTTTGTCACCTAGACGATATTCCTTGTTTGGGGTGAAACGCGAGAGATTCACGATCAACGCCTTGGACAAGTTTTTGCAAGACTTGAAGAATCTACTGTCTAAACTTGAAAAAGTCACAGTTTTGTGTGGAAAAATTGACATATTTAGGTCACAAGCGCGACGCGAATGGGATTTCACTCGATTAAGAAAAGGTCAAATCCATAGTGGCAATGGATTCTCCAACCAACACCACGGAGTTATTGCGATTCCTAGGCATGGTTAACTTCAATGGACGGTGCATTCGTAATAAATCAAGCATTCTTGAACTATTGCATTCCCTGCTACAGGAAGGAAACAAGTGGATCTGGGATAACCCCAACAAGAATCTTATGATCACATCAAGTGTATAGTGACATCAGCTCCAGTATTAGCGTTGTTCGATCCAAGCAAGAAGACCAAGATATCAGCTGATGCTTATTCGTACTGGATTGGAGAAGTTCTTCTTCAAGAGCAATCTGAAAGGAACATAAAGACCCGTGGCCTATGTTTCACGAACACTCATCAAAACTGAAAGGCAATATGATAACATAGAACGGGAAGCTTTAGCGATTACTTGGGTTTGCAATAAGCTAAAGAACTACATAACGAGTTTACATTTCTCCCTCGAAACTGACCATGAACCTCTCGTTCCTATCTTTTCCACTATACATATTGACGATCTATTACCCAGGTTACTAAGATTCCTTATCTAATTGATGTGATTCTCCGACACAATATCCTATACACCTGGTAAGCAGCTAGTCACAGCTGATGCCTTGCCCCGTAAGCTCATAACAGTCACTGTAACTCAACCCGATGAACTAGAGGAAGAGACGACAGCTTACGTCTTGTTTGCAACAAGCAATCTTCCCATCAAGTGACATGAAACTTGCAGAACATTGGAAAAAGCAAATAAATGACCCGCTAATGAATAAATTGTTTGATTACATCAAGGCATAACTTTATGTAGAGCCAGAGCCTCACAACTTGTGTGGTGGCCTGGTATATCAAAAGATATTGAGGAACTTTTTCAAAAATGTTCTAATTGTGTACAAGAGAGACACAATAATATGCATGAGCCATTAATCCCATCTAAATTCCCACAAAGGCCATGGCAAAAAGTTTCGATGGATTTCTTCAAATACAAATCGTGGTACATGATTATCACTGACTACTATTCAAGATATTTCGAGATAACAGAGTTGTCATCACTGCTAGCATCATCAGCAATTAACTTCTCCAAACAAGTCTCCAAGCTCTTTAACTCGACTTACTTGCGACTAATAAGCTCTCTGACTCGACTTACTTCCTACTGATAAGCTCTCTGATTCGACTTACTTCCTACTGATAAGCTTTCTGACTCGACTTATTTCCTACTGGTAAGCTCTCTGATTCGATTTACTTCCTACTGATAACCTCTCAGAATCGACTTACTTCCTACTAATAAGCTCTCTGACTCGACCTACTTGCGACTGATCTCCTCTTGCAAGTGGCTTCCCTGCTGGACGGCGATGGCGTAAGGTTGTTCAGCAAACATCTCCCCCACTTCAGTCAAGTTGCAGTTCTTGGAGACTTCGTATCTTATCTGAGCCGCATCATGGATGAAGGCAAACTCTGCCTTGGCGCTGTCAATAACCTACAAGAACGAAACAAGGCACTTTCAAATATAGAGGTTCTTAAGTATCAAGTGGTAGTGGTATGGTGTCCCAGGAAGAATGCGCGGTAAAAGGTTTGTCACCTTTGTGTTTGAAAGAAAAATAGACAGTCAGCATGATCAAGAATTATCTTTCCCAAATCATGGAGTTCCTCCATTTGCTAGATATATGCTGAGCTATAGCGTGAACAGAGTTGAGACAGTTGATATATTGGTAAAACAATACCGCTTTCTCTGATTGGAACCACCATAGTTATTACTACCCGCGGATCAATTCATAATAGATGTATAGTGTTGATTGAATGCGTGTAGTATCCTTGTATATGAGGAGCAGCCACCATGTTTTGTCAAGTGGGCGAAGAACCGTACCTTCTGGAATCCCACGGTCTCGTTGATAACTGGACCCGTCTGGTTGATGGCTTGCAGGATGTGTCCGTATTGCTCCTTGATGGGGTAGTCCCACACCCGGTACTTGGCCTGGTCGTTAGAGCTGGTGTTCAGGGTGATGTCTTTCCACACACTGGAACCAAGACCAGATATTGAAAAAGGCTATAGTTAGGAACTGATGCTTGGATTTAAGTGTGGAATTTGCTTTTAGAATTACTGGTGGCTTATAGCAAAACAAAACTTTTAAGTATTTGTGATTGTAATTTAATAATGTGGTTTGAGAAGTATAACTTGCTAGTAATTAGTAGTAATTTAGACAAAGCAGGGACTCGTGGCTTTTAAGGGAGTGGTGCATCTTAATTTTCAATGATTTGTACAATTTCAGAAATAATAATAATAATAATCAAAATAATAATACTAAGTAGAAGTGATGCCCACCACAGGGATCATCAGTTTTGTACCCTGTGTGACCTTCTGCAGTGACTAACCAGGTTGTAAGGGTGTAACGGTATAGTTGTGATGGGAATGTCCTTGGGCACAGATACAATCTTGGACACACTTTCAGTCCCGATCACCGAACCCGTGACTGACCGGGGCGTGGAACCCGTGAACTCACCCGTACAACACGTCCTCGGCGTTCTTCATGTTGATGAAGTACTGATGTGTCTCGGAGTTGGCCACCACTGTGTAGTTGATACGAGACTGTCTGGCCAACTGCTCCAAAGATGACACAGGTGTCTGTCAAAGAAGATTGCATAAATCTTACTTTGATAATTGGCTAAAGAGGTTATGGGCATCTCCATAACCCTAGAATGGCTCAACTGTTCCGTCATGGGACAGGTAAACATCAATAAAACCCCCTAATAAAGAACCCTTATAATTGTGGGGGTTGTCGGGGACCCTCCTACTCCAGACGACGACCACGACGTGAGAAACTCGTACCTGTCCAGCTCTTGCCGGTCGCTGGATCTGTCCAGCACAGGTATCTCCTCCCCACATACCCTAAAATAGAGTGGCGCAAAATGACGTCCTTATAAAGGAGATCTCATCTTGAAAGTACATTTAATCATAAGTTGTTACTTTTGCGCCTTTATTTCGAATGCACAAAACAAAAAAATGCAAAATAAATCGGACAAAATTACTCAATATGAAAATATTTCCTGAAATTCCATGTCGTGGACACACCTCCTTGCTTGACGCAGTCACTGTTAAGAAGCGCGGCCTAGGGCTGTGGGAATGATGCAGCGGCCGAGCGCAGGCGCCCTGAATGACGTCATATGTAACGCGCGCCTGATTTAATATCCGCACAAAAAGCTTGTTTTCCGCTGGATTAGTTATTTTTTTCTTTAACATGACGAAACATGCCATTATCTTTTATCTGAACGCCACTTGTGTCAAGATGCAAGTCGTCCTTTAAATGCTGTCAATTAGCGAATTCGTACGTATAATTAGCTTGGGACTGAAATGGCCAGTAAATACAATCTTATGTTCGGGCCGATTAATGTGCTCTTTAATGAAGAAAATAAGTTTTCTCGCAATGTTTTCTTGAAAAGGAGAACAATTCCAAAATATAAGATATGCCTACCGCTTGAGATAATACTTCGCATCCAGAAATGGCTGAATGTACGAAGTGTTGTTGATTGGCTGAAGATGTCACGGAGCCTCGAGAACGTGGTAAAAACAGTGTCTACGAAATTATGGCATCATAAGTGTTATAACGTACCATCGGCGGACCTAATAGTGAATTATAAATAGCATTGCTCTTATGGAATGTGAACGGGGCATTATTTCTTTCCATTTTCCATTTCACAGACAAAGTAAATAAATAAATAATTATTTTATAATAAATCAATTATTTATTTAATAATAAAAGTAACAAAATAAATGGTTACCTTCATCCTCTCGACTGTGAGGAAGGCGGCTAGGTTGGCAGTGAATGTAGCCAACATGAGCACGACAAAGAGCCAGTAGGCCGCAACCAGGGTGCGCCCGGACAGAGCTTTGGGTGCCTCCCCTCCACCCTGAGGTGTGAAGGAGGTAAGCGCGAACCAGAAGCTTTCCTTCAGGGTGAACTCCCTAAGGAAGAAACAAGTTGAGAACTGCCATCATAACACTTTTAGGATCACAAGTGCAACACCACATCTCATTCGTGTGGTGTCCTTAGTATATATTAATACCCAAGTTAACATTTAAGAGTTGGTCGTTATCGATTCGGATAAACTTAATGAAATGCAAACTTGTAGGCAAGCATAGTTGAGCGGTTTCTGTGGCTGTGTCAAGAACAGTATCCGTGTTGATTGCTGTCGACTATGGCGGCATTAAACAGCTACAATAATAAAAAAATTGATAGTACTTTTCAATGATTAAGGTGAAATAAATAATGAGTTTAAATTTATTAATTTTAATTAACTTGTTATTTTTATGTTATTATTCATATCTTTGAAGTGGTCTCTGACCTTGGGTTGGGTTTGAGGCCATCAGAAAGAATCTGCCATGATAAATGCAACGTTCTGACCAATATGCCAGCGTTCAATATGGTGAAGGTTCTGTTGACGTCATGTCTTCCGTTCTTTAGAGTTTCTACTCACCTGCAGGGGTAGGGGTACATGGTCTTGTTGTTTCTAGCGCTGTAAGGGGAGTATCTATCCAGCAGCCAGATCATCACTCCAGTCACAGTCAGGGCACCGACAATACTCAGCCAGACCTCCAGTTTCAACACTGTCATGAACTTGAAGAGATCGGTCTCGCGGACTGGCTTTCGTATCACTGAAACAATACCAAGACAAACTTGAGCGTTTACATTTCTGTTCAGTAGTAGTTGAATGTTGAAGTTAATCCTTATTTAGCTTTTAGCTACTACAATCATCCAAATTCATTTATACTATATATTTGATATAGTCTTAGTACATAAATTAGTACCAAGTTGAACCTTAATGCCACATTTTGGACTTAAAGTTAGTTAAATACAGTGGCGTAGGAACTATTTTATTAGTGGGGGGGTCATACTAAAGTTGACTACGAGGCTGGGCGGGCAAAGCGGGGTCTGGGACGAAGCCCCAGCCGCCGGAGGCTTTTCGCCGTAGGCGCGATTTTTTAAAAAAGATGCCCTTGATAGGTGGCCTAAAACACGTTTTCAGGCTAATATTGCATTGAAGATTGATTACCTGACTGAAATCGGTCGACAGTCTGCTTGGGAGTGAAAACACTGCACACAAAATATAATGAATATAAGTCTAAAATCAGATGGCTAGTCTAGTCTCGCAAATCACGTCTCTTAATGAATCTTTCTAAAAAAAATGTTAACAAAAACCTTCCTTTTTGTTTGCAAGCCCGACTGTAGTAAAAATCCTAAAAATCACCCAACAAGCTAAAAGTTAGAAAATGACACCCATACCTGGCTTGACCCCCCCAACTGAATAGGATAGACGTTAAATAATTAATAATAAATAAATAAATAAAACTAAATAACATGGACGGTAAGAAAATTAGTTCCTGGTGCAATTTAGAATATAACTGTTTTATATGGAATATTCATTTATTTAGACTTTATATGGAGTCTGAATGAACAAAACTACCCTGCAGTATTTTTATGGTAATTTAAATCTGTATTCCGACCACAGGAAGAATGTTTCACAGTTTATCGAATGTTTTGCAAATGAAGGTTTTGTTAAACATCTTAAATTTTGTGTCACATTTATACTCGAGCTTAGTATTAATCTGAAATCAACTCTTAAAAAAGTCCGTCGTACCCTTTCACACTAAGAAAATTCCATCCTAAAAGTCCACCACCAAATTACAATACTTCTTTGGTAATCAGTGCGTTGTGACTGAACTGAATGTGAAATTACAAAGAAAAAAGTTCGACCGTGTATCTACAGAAAAAAATTGACGAATACGTCATTATTCTCCAATATTTTGTTCAGCCAGAACCCTCCTAGGGCACTGGGCTTAATAAAAGGTTTCAATGTTATTTTTATGTGAGACTTTAGGCGATGGAACCTCGAAAGTTACCAATTTTGAGTATAAATGGTTCACCTGGTACTAAACCGATTTCATGTTTATATCTTGCTCGATAAATTCGTTACTTCTTAAAACGAGTCTTTGTCGAATAATTGGATGAGCTTAGCGAAGACTTTAAGTTCACTGACCCCCCCCCCCAAAAAAAAAATAATTAGCATAGGGTGTTTTTTTGTTTGTATTTTTGTCTGTTTGTTTGCGCTCTACCGGGCAAACGGCATATGCGATCTTGATGAAATTTTGAGGGGACCTTCGAAATCTCTGAATTTAGACTTTCCACGTCTTTGGGTACAATCAATCAAATATTTCTAATATAATGACTATCGTACTTTTACGATTTTTTAAAAATATTTTATCGATATATGTTCGTGATATTTGGCCCGCGACCGGGCAAACGGCTACTCTGATCATAATGAAACTTTATGGGAACGTTTAAAATCACTGAAATTATATTAGAGACATTTTAAGAAATATTTCTCCTGGAAATCGTACTTTTACGATTTCCCCCCGATTTTTAATACGATATTTTCGTGATATTTGTGCCGATAATCAACCATAAAAGCTCATCCATCAACGCGACTGAAAAAAGCGTTAGCGAAGCGGCCTAGTTATTATATGTTTCACGGGTTTGTACCCTTTTTACAGAGAGATGAAAAATGAGGCTGGAGTCGTTATTTCCTTTCTCTCTGCACATAGATCCTATTAGAGGATGGTATAAAGAATATTCTAAAGAAATCTTTATGTACTTGAAGGTTTCATTAAAAATGTGAATTTTCCAATGATTCGTTTAAAATATATTATGTTCTAGGAACTGGAGAAAGAGCTTAGTTTCAAAGATTCTTGCTCTTTTAAAAACATTTATTAAAATTCTGGAACAATATGAAGATGGGTCGCATTGTGAATCTTGAAACCGAGAAAATTTCTACTATTCTCTGTTCTCTTCTATCTTAAAAACACAAAGTTATAACTTAGTATCTATAAGGGTTACATTAACAAAAGTAGACCAAGCTAGCACTAAATATGATTATCATAGTTTTCAGTTTCCAATTTCGTAAGTTTTAAAGAAGTGAAACCACTTTCTGATTAAAACCAATATTTTTATTAGAAACGTATCGAAAGAAAATTGTTAAATTACAAATTTAAATTTGTTTTAGGAGTCTACTCACTCAGTTGCAGAACTGATTTTCAGTGAGGGACATTATATTTAAAGTTGACCAAGCCAACCCTGTAGGCGCTCAACACGCGGACAGCGCCATGGAATCAACAAGGCTGATTCGAAACCACCCTAGAATAAATTATGTGACTCGTTCCTATAGGACAGCTCCAAAGTCCCCGTCTACAAATTCATCGGTGAAGAACTGGTAGACTTCAGTCCACATCTTAAATTAAAAACTTCTGTTTAAAGCGTGAATCGAACCCTGGACTTTCTATATTGGAAACATAGCCTTTAACCGCAAAGACCAACGAACCACACAATTATACTTACTCCAAAGAAAGAATGCAGATGTTTTGCAGTGGTGGGGGTATTATGAATGAGCGGTAAATGGAATGTCGCCTTTGTGTATGAAAGAGAAATTATCTAACCAATGTAAGCAAAAATTATCTGTGCTAGATCACAAAGTTCCTCCATGTGCTACATCCACACTGAGCTAGCGTGAATAGAGTTGATAAAGTTGTTATGTTGGGAAAACAATTTTGAGCTATCTGCATTCTTTCATTGGGACCACTTATCACATATTCGTGTCATGTCACTACTACATCATGATAGGCGCTAATGTGTGACCTACCTATCGATATCCCGGACTGGTCGAAGTAGGGGGCCACGAAGTCGATAACTTCCTCGCGCTCTGACGTCATAGTCAGGGGGCCGATTATCATGTCTGTCTCCTGCAACAAGAGGTGAATTATTAATGGTCGGCGGTTGCGTGCGTGAGCCGATTGAGGTTCGGCTTGCGGTTTCCATTGTCATTAGTATGAGAATAAAATGACTGTTTTTGTCTGGGTTTATTTCAATGGACATGCTTTGAAGGGATATCAAGCCGACCTTACATCACAAAATGAAACACATTTTATTTGGATATGAATTGGTGCATGGCCATTTTGCTACCATCACTTCATCAATCGATTATTTTTTTCGCCGAATTGCTTATGTTTATATATTGTAGGCCTACACACAATGATAAATCAGATGAAAAGTAGTGACAATTAAGATGGTGCCAATCACTTCCCTTTTTGAAATTTTTACAGTCAGATGTATTTTAACTTTCGTTCATGCTTAGACTTTTCGACATTTTAGGTGTTCTCTCATCGTAAATTTGGATGAGTGTAATTTTCAACCATATCTTTGTATAGATATAATAAGTACTTTTTAAACCAGACTGACTGATGTGTACATATTTAAATATTTCTACACTAGTAGCTTTTTATTTGAAATCGAGTAAGTGCTTGCCCCTTCATAGGGCAGTGGGATACATATTATTTCTCACCACTTTTCAAAAGCTACACACTATCTGCCAGCTGCTTTGTTTTGTTCGGAATTGGTAGAATTTTCCCCCACTAAATTCTAATGATTAGAAGGATTTTTGTTATTGTTTAAAATATTTAATTGTGTATAAAAAAACAAAAATACAAAATTTCCGGGATATGTTTTTGCCTTTAGGGTATAGTAGATTCAATTTGAACACGTTAAATAATGAAAAAAGTGCAAAATAATCAAATTTTGGAAAAAAAAACTCATATTTTGTTTTTTCTCAACTTTGATGTCAATTTGGAATCCAAGATGAGCACATTTTTATAAAAAAATCAAGGAAAAATCTTCAAAATCTAAATTAATTAAAATAATCACATATTTAAATTTGTTAAGATATAAAGCAAAATTTTTTTCCAAGCCCAGTAAAGGGTTATCACACGGTTTGCTTTCTCATACCCCATACTTAATCACGCTACATTTAAATATTAGTTTATGCACTATGATTCAACAAGAATGTTAATAATAGTTTACAGCGAATTATTATTATCATTAAAATAAGATTATAGCCAATTATTGAGTTTGTTTCAATATATTTTCGAGCATTTTTTTTTAAAATTTGTTGCCGTGTTTTCCGATTGATCACCTATTCTTTGAACCCCCAATAACAAAGTTTGGGATTTCGGTTAGTTTTGGGCCTGCCTTTAATTATTATACTCTTTTATATTTTTACCTGTTTTACATTGTTTTAAAATCTCTAACTTGATATGAAAATGTTATTCCACGCGATCACAGGAAACACGAGGATTTGTGAGGAACGATGATGGATGACATTAAATCACTCCAGACTTTCGAATCTTCCTTACGAATTCACATTTTAAATATATATTCACAATCATGTAAGTTAACATTGAAATCACTGTGCAAAACTACAATCTCAAGTTCAAACCTCTTTCAAAGTTATTTTCATTTCATTTTGATACGTTAGAGGAGCTTCAATAGTCTGACCCAGAGGCAATATCATCTTTACATCGCAAACAAATAAAATAATAGGCTATTCTCTTTGAAGTTCTGCTTTGACGTTATTTGAGTTACCTCTGAATATCCCGAATTTCGATGGATTTCTCAGTGACGAACACATAGCAGGGAAAATATCATATTTTCGCTCTCAACACCTGAGGACGTTGAAAGTTAAACTCTCTTAATTAACGTGTTTGGGATAATATTTAAAAGACACATCAAACAAGAATGTGTTATTTTAATCCTTTCTTGTTCCTTTTACAGATGGGATCATTAGAGCAGTACACTGTAGAAGCTAAAGGTAAATAAAAAAAAGAGTTATTATTATTGTTATTTAATCACGTATATAATTTCAGTTTTTTGTTATTATTTTTATTATTATGAACCTCTAAGCACGCATTTTTTTTACGGATGTTTCTTATTACAATTCCAGGAAATAGGAGAGGAAAGAAGAAGCTACTTTATCCCGTGAAAATGTTTTTTATGGTAAATCTCATTTCGATCTCCGAGTGGATGGGGACAGAGTCATGAGGGTCCAAAATATTTTAATTGAAGGAAAAATGTCATAAAATTACTTGAAAGGGATATGTACACGATCTATTGTTGACTCGTTTTTGGGTCTGGAGCGCCCCCCCCCTGACTCAAGGTTTAAGTAAAAAAATATATAACTAATTTTTTCGTAATTATTAATAAATTGTATGAATTCAATTAATTAGTTCAAGTAGGCGTGAGGAATTTAATGGAGCGAATTGGAGAGAGAAGATAAAAGTGGTTCGGACATGTCAAAAGGATGGAAAGATGAGATTACCAAGAAGGATAATGGAATTGGAAATTCCACGTAGGAGACCAAGGGGCAGACCACGACAACGATGGCAGAATAGTGTGAGAAAAGATGTGGAACAGCGAGGAGGAGACTGAAAAGTGGTGGAAAGGGAGAGGAATGGTGGCAGGACAAGGTAGGAGAAGATGGAGAGGCCTGTCCGTCTTCAATGCCGACCCAACGCAGAGTTGGACGTGGCAACAGAATGACGATGATATTAAAGTTAAGTTGATATCTACCTGTTGCTTGACTTACCCATAGATATTGAACTATAATTGGGTAGATCAGCAGTCATTGGTCAACTTCCGTGACAATTTAAAGCCATCTTGAATATGGAAGTTTGCAAGTTAATCAAATGGGAGCGATTTGTTGCCCATATAGTTCTCGAAATTGCCGCCAGGTTGACAGGTAAGCATACTAGACTTTAACACCAAATAATTACTAAATTCCCTTATGCAATAACTTCTTATTGTTTCTGTTTGTTCAATACCATGCTGCACAAGCTAAAACCATATCAAACAATCCAGTAAAATACTTAAATGCATTAAAAAAGCATAAATTAAAACGCCAAATCGCCATTTTGTTTATGGCAGATTGAGTCTTCAATTTGCTACGCTCGCGCCTGTGCGGAGGTATTAGAGACTGCGTATCTAGCCTACAATAGGTGTTTAATATCAATGGACTTACCCCTCTGCTGAGGTCGCCCACAGCTCCGTCCCACTCCCCGTTAGGCAGTCTCGAACCAAAAGAACCGTTCACAGGGGTGATTAGCTCAAAGTCGAAGTCCATGTTGGTTTTCTTGGCGAGGGTCTCGAGGAGGTCGATACAGTAGCCGGTCCACATCTGCCTGCCGTCCTTGTCTTTCTTGGGCTTCCTGGTCGCCGGGTCTATCACCTTGTAGGACCAGGGGGGCGCCTGAAACACGACACTCAAGGTCATACATAGACCTACGTCCTCTAACGCCGTGAGCAGCTACATGTTCTTCTTCACAGGCCCGGGGTAGAGTACGCGCAGAGATTTCCTCCTAGGCTCATCGTAAAGGGCGACAAAGAGGCAGTCGGTGTGGACCCCTCAAATAAGATCTTGAGGTGACTGGATTGCACGAAGAGCAAACATTCACTTTCCCATACGCATTTTTATTCGGTAATCATCTCTATTTTCTACTTTTTTATTTTCTCTATCCTATTCACCATTAATGCTGACCTCCATTTGTGCTTGCGTGATTGCTTGACATTATTATGTCGACCTTGGCAATGTATCACATGTTTATGACCTTGTGCTTTTTGTTAATTTTTCGTGTTTTAAACGAATAATCTTCGCTTTCAAAACTCCCGAAAAGTATAAATAAAAAATAATAATCACATAAAATATAACAAAATAAGTAATAAAACCCATTACCTGCAGCAATTAGCAAATCATCAAATAAGGCTTACACATGCCTGAAGGCCAGGTCATCAGGGGTCAATTTTATCGCTAGTGTGAGTCATGTTAGAATAATCTCAATATAAGATACAAATTACAAAACTATGTTTTAAATTTATATAATAGTGAACTGTGTTCCTAACGTGAATTTTGTGTTTTAAAGATGTGGTCTATGTAGATGGATATAAACTTTAAACCTGCTTAAAAACTGATGTGACTCAAAGATAAAAAGGTATTTATTCTTAATAATATCCATCATAGTAGGTATCTGTTCCTACGAATAGGTACAACCTGCCAAGTTGACGTCTTCTTCCGCAGTTTAGAACTTTTCGGATATTTTTCACCGCAAAATTAGTATGACTCTTAAAAAATTATGCGCCCATATCATCATGGCGGTAAAAATAGCCTACGTGAAAACTCTCATTTCCTGGAGAAAATAATATTCACTTTCTACAAAAATGCCATTCTGAACCTAAACTACCAAGTGGCCTTGTGGCGCAACGGATAACGCGTCTGACTACGGATCAGAAGATTCCAGGTTCGAATTCTGGCAAGGTCGTCATTTTTTTGCATTCTCAGAACAATGTATTGTGGTGTCATTATTGATGTTGTGTAATTTTTTGATGTCAATTTTTGTTTATTTCACTTTAGTAAAACAATATTGAACTTTTAGTCCCTAATAATAAAACATATTACTATACATCTTCAACATACACAATACGCAAGTCGAAAAATATATAGTATGAATGTGATAATATCAGACGACTATTATATCAAATAATATCAGACCATTGAGTTATAATAGTATCCATGATCAGATGAACATCGGTTGCGCTGTTTCGCATCACCACATGGCCACGACTTCTTATACAGACATCTCAGAGAGATGCCACATGCCCACTGTGTAAGCAAGATGAACAAGAGGCGACAAACAATCCTCTATTGCGCGGCCTTACAATTCGAGTACAGCTGGAATCTATGGGGAAGACCGGGAATGATGAGCTACTGGCTTCGCTGTACCGGTCTGCTCGGGAAGAGAATGTCCATTTTGAGAGTCGTACTTTGTAAACTTACCATTAGTTTTTTATATATCTCATCTTATTATGTTTTATGTAGTTTTAGAGTGTGCCCCGATAGTAAACGATCCTCAATTGTTTGTTGTCACCATTTGCCGCTTGCGGAGAAGAATGTTGATACAAGTTCTGGTGCTAATATATATAATGTGGCCAACCAGTATTGATGGATTTAAGACCATGCTAAAAGTTACAGATCTACTGCTTGAAACGGGATTCGAGCCTAGGTCCTTCTGCATTGGATGCTGGGATCTGCTCGGCCCAAAAACGAGCCACACAAAAGGAAAATGTTTTCAGCTCTATAAGGAAATCAACCGAAATTTTAGAAAAAGCTTCTTGGCTGGATACAGACGGCCCCAGTAGTGGAATATCAAGTAAGCAATCGCCAATCATAATACCGGGGTCGATCCCGGGCTATTTTTTTTTAAACGGGATTTTTTCCATAATCAATTACACTTACGGGGTTTTTTCGATGTTGAAGACCACCTCTGCAACTCCGATCGGAAAAATTTCTCGCCGTTAAAACTTCTACTCTTTTAGTCAAAAAGCCCTTTTTCAGGTCGTAGCGGGTTTTTCTTGCCCCCACGTTTTGTTCCTCACGACGATGTTCATGTCTTTTGGAGTAGAGTAGCGGGCTTTTGGCGTCGTAGACGGGCCACGCTGGGTCTATGAGCTGAGGAAGCCACAGAACATACAAGTAAAGAACCTTGGGCATTGACTAGCCCTTTCCTGTCTGGGCCGGGGTAGAACGGGCCCAGAGATTCCCCGGACGATTTCATGCGTTCTGGTGTGAGTACGAGGGTTGGCGTCGTAGAAAGGGGCCCCACGTGGAGTCAATGAGTGGGGAGACAACAAGCCCAACAAGAAAGAACCTTGGCTTTGACTAGTCCTTCCCCTGTCTGGGCCGGGGTAGAACGGGCCCCAGAGCATTCCCCTAGCGATGTCATTCTTTGGTAGTAGAGTAGCGAGGCTTTGGGTCGTAGTACGGGGCCCACGCTGGAGTCATAGTGAGGAAGAAAACACAGAAATAAAGTAAAAAAAACCCCTTGGCTTTGCTAGCCCTTTCCCTCTGGGCCCGGGGAGAACAGGCCCAGAGCTTCCTTAGACGATGTTCATGTCTTTTGGATAGAGTAGCGAGGCTTTGGGTCGTAGTACGGGCCCCACGGGGAAATCAATGGCTGAGGAAGAAACCAGACAATACAAGTAAAGAACTTTGGCATGACAGCCTTCCCTGTCGGGGCCCCGGGGTAAAAACGGGCCCAGAGATTCCCCCTAGACGATGTTCATTCGTTCTGGTAGTAGAGTAGCGAGGCTTTGGCGTCTAGTACAGGGCCACGCTGGAGAAATGAGCGAGGAAGAAAACACAGACCAACAAGTAAAAACCCATGGCAGGACTAGCCCTTCCCCTGTCGGGGCCCGGGGGTTAAAACAGGCCAGAGCACCCTCCTAGACGATGTTATGGTTCGGGTAGTAGAGTAGCGAGGCTTTGGCGTGTATTTACAGGGCCCGCGGGAGTCTATGAGCTGAGGAAGACAACAAGACCATACAAGTAAAGAACATTGGCATTGACTAGCCCTTTCCCCTTCGGGGCCCCGGGGGGTAGAACGGGCCCAGAGCATTCCCCCTAACGAGTTCATGTCTTTTGGGTAGTAGAGTGCGAGGCGTTGGGTCGTAGTACGGGGCCACGCGGGAGTCTATGAGCTAGGAAGACAACACAGACCAATAAGTAAAAAACCATTGGCTTTGACTAGTCCTTCCCTTCGGGGCCCGGGGGGTAGAACAGGCCCAGAGAATTCCTTAGACGAGTTCATGTCGTTTGGTAGTAGAGTAGGGGCGTGGCGTCGTAGAAAGGGCAGGGGGCAAGAGTGAGGAAGACAAACAGCCATCCAAGTAAAGAACCTTTGGGCTTTGACTAGCCCTTCCCTTTTGGGGCCCCGGGGTAGAACGGGCCAGAGCATTCCTCCTAGAGATTTTAGTCTTTGGTAGTAGAGTAGCGAGGCTTTTGGCGTCGTAGTACAGGGCCCGCTGGATCTATGAGCGAGGAAACAAACAGACCATACAAGTAAAAAAACCATGGCATTGATAGTCCTTCCCTGTCGGGGCCCGGGTAAAAAGGGCCCCAGAGCATCCCCTAGACGATGTTCAGTCTTCTGGAGTAGGTCGAGGCTTTTGGCTCGAGTACAGGGCCCGCTGGAGTTAGAGCTGAGGAGACAACACAGCCCATATAAGAAAAAGAACCATTGGCATGGACTAGTTTTCCCCTGTCGGGCCCCGGGGGTAGAACAGGCCCAGAGCTTCCCCCTAACGTGTCAGTTTTTCGGGTTTAGTAGAGAGCGGGGCTTTGGCGTCGAGTACAGGGCCCCGCGGGGAGTCTATGAGCGAGGAAGACAACACAGAACAACAAGTAAAAAACCCTTGGCATTGACTATCCTTCCCTGTCGGGGCCCCGGGGGTAAAAAAGGGGCCCAGAGATTCCTCCAGACGATGTTCATGCGTTCGGGTAGTAGATAGCGAGGCTTTGGCTCGTAGTAAGGGCCCGTGGAGTCAAGAGCTGAGGAAGAAACACGACCATACAAGAAAGAACCATTGGCATTGACAGCCCTTCCCCTGTTGGGCCCGGGGTAAAACGGGCCCCAGACTTCCTCTAGACGAGGTTCATGCGTTCGGGTAGTAGGTAGCGAGGCGTTGGGTCGTGTACAGGGCCACGCGGGATCAATGAGGAGGAAGACAACAAGACCATACAAGTAAAAAAACCATGGCTTTGATAGCCCTTTCCCTTTTGGGCCCCCGGGGGGTAGAACAGGCCCAGAGCTTTCCCCCTAGACGATTTTCATGCGTTCGGGTAGTAGAGTAGCGGGGCGTTGGCGTCGAGTACGGGGCCCAGGGAGTAATGAGCGGGGAAACAAACGACATACAAGTAAAGAACCTTTGGGCATTGACTAGTCCTTCCCTGTCGGGCCGGGGTAAAACAGGCCCAGAGCATTCCCCCGGATCATGTAAAAAGGCAAAAAAAAAGGGGGCAGCCGGGGGACCAAATTTTTAACATCTATAATAGGCTAGATCTCCAGTCTCAAATACGCCCTACAGGCCCCAGCTGAAAATGAAGCGTCAATCTGACCTATTCAATAGGGTTTTGGCTTTCAATTAGCTTGTCATTATTTTTTAGATGCGATGAAGTTTTTTTTGGATTTTTTTTATATGATTTTAGCTTGTGCGCAGGGAAGCAAAACGGAACAATAAGAAGTATTGCATAAGGGAATTTAGAATCTTTGGGGTTTTGGCTAATACCCCCACCGTAAAACGAAGACATTTGAAAAATTTGGGTAAAAATCCCCCTTTACCTACTTAACATAAAAAATGACCTTTAAAGTGGTTTCTAAGTCCGCAGTGGCCAAGAACGGGGTTCACCCTACTATAAAATTTTAAATATCAGGCGGGACCACTCAAAAAAATCTTGGGGTGTCTGGAGTTCACAAAGAGTTAACTATTTTTTTTCGACAATCATATCTATTTTGTACACCTCCCTTTTTGCTCTAAGCCTCCCCCGCAGTGATTGCGTTACAAAAAAAATTTCGACCTCGGCAATGTTTGAAAAAAATGACTTTCTGCTTAATTTTTTTTTGTATACTTAACTTTAACGGTTTTATAGATCTCTGAGCAAAAATAATCTTCGCAAAAACCCCCCTAAAATACTATTTCCCAAGGATAATTTATAACTTTTTCCCAAGCAAGCCCAGCAATGTTACACCTCCTCGTGCAGTTTCTCTAGAAGAGACTGATCCCGTCTGTTGGTGGGGGCGGCCCGTGCAGCAGCGCCTTGGCCGTCGGATCATTTTGATGCTGCCTGAACAACGCGATGAAGATTTCCGCGACGAACTGATATTGCCGAGATACTTGGACAATCTGTGGAAAACCACGCGTCAGACATTGTTAAAGACATTTCAACCCAAATTCACATAATTAAAAAATTTTATACGTCGAAAAAAATCTAATTCACAATTTTAAGTTTAATTTTTTCACTTATTTCATTTACAGGGGGCAGAATAAACTGGAGAAGACAGGAAGGGTAAAAAAAAAATGGTGGAGAGCTGAACGGGACGAAGATGAAAGAAATGCGGTTCTGAAACTGGGCAAAAAACCTATCGTGCCCTATAGAGCGAATATACATTTCGAAATCCCCAGCGTCCGCTATCGGGCGAAAGCTTTCGGGAGAAAGGGAGTTACACTAAATCCCATTGCTGGGGGTGGCGAATGCGTCCGCACAGTCAGTGAGCCACCACGCCCCCAAACTAGCTTTAGCCTTTAGCGTGTCATGCTTTTTTCCCCAATGCGTTGCAACGGAGCGGCATGCGCATTAATTCTGAAAAAGGACTATTTAAAACCCGACATAGTTGGAAATTAGTCTAGATTAAAAATTTAATTAAGGAAACGTTGGATTGGGTTTTGATGGAGGAGGAACTCACGTTAATGTTGAGTGGACAGTCGATCCCCGCGCCTTCAATAGACGGCAGCAGACGTCGGCCTTCATCGAGATCTACGACGAGGATGCCATCGCGGGCCTCAGTCGAACGCGTGTACCGGGAAATCAGTGAAGATGAGGGGTTTCCAGGGAGTTTTTGACCACCAGCTTACCCTGGGTAGCCTGGGGGAGTGGGAGAGAATTATAAGGGAGTGGCAGCAAGCATAAAAAGGATGTCCTTTTACATCCAGACGGGGGGGAACCAACAAAGGATAGGGAATGGCAAAAAAATCCCCACCAGAGCGCAGAAAAGACGGGGGTTTTGGGCACAGTTGTTGGGCGTGATAAAAAAGGAATGTTTACAAAAATTTGATGGCAGTGCAATTTGTTTTGGTGGGGACAGAATCCACCAGAGTGCAGAAAGATCAACGTTTTTGGGAACCCCCCTGGTAAGTCCACGGAACCACAGTGTAAAAAGCCGGACATTTATCAAACCCCGATCATTTGACCTGGCGGAGAATCCGTGCGAACAGTTTAAATACCCGTAATATACATAGGGAAATAGGATTTGCCAGCTTTGGGAGCCCTATCGAGACAAAAAAACAAATGAATAGGATTACGCTTTACTTGAAATATTTAGCCCCCGGAGCGTATCAATTCTAGGCGGTGAAACAAGGGTTAAAAAGCATTTACAGCCATTTGTCTGCATGTTGAAACATAGGACACATACAATTTATCAGGCATGCAGCTGTGCCATGACTCGCGGTCACTGTTCGATTGAATCCGATTATCACCGATCCGCGCTAGGTACAAGTTTAGGATAAGGCTAATAAGTCACCCCAAAGAGGGGAAAACCGGTAAATCGAGTTATACCCCAGCGGGGCATCTACAAAAATGAAATATATTAGGAAAAAAAAAAAAAAAACTAAAAATCCCGCCGCGTTGAGGATGAGTTTTTTAAAAGGGTTTTTGTTTTGGGGGAAAAATTTTCTTTTGCAATGCTTTTTTTGTGCCTACGCATTGTAGGTGAATTTTTTCAAATTTTTTTTGTTCTTGTCAAATTGGGATTATTTTCCGTAAAAAAATTTTATTTAAAAAACTTATTTCTATGGGGTTGGGAACTTTTTCAACTTTTTTTCCAAAAGGGATACATCACCATAACCTTTAAATTTGTGTATAATTAAAAGTTGTAGCCCACCCGTTGGGCAGAATTTGCCCAAAGGCACGAAAAAAAAACGCACAAAAAATCAAAAAACTATATTAAAAACTTTATTTCTAAAATTCTGGCAAATTTTTCAACTTTTTTTCAGAAAAAATACACACCATTACCTTAATGTCCATGTAAAATGAAAAATTTTTTAGCCCCCCCCGTTTTTTCAGAATCGGTCAAAATTGACGAAAATATCGCACTAAAAATCGAAAAAAAACGTAAAAAAATAGATATTTAGAGAAAATTTCTTCGATTTTACCAAAAAAGTAGCAAGCTAAATTCAGAGATTTCGAAGGTCCCGTCAAAAATTTTTATCAAGAGTAGCCGTTTGCCCGGTAGGAGCGAACAAAAGAAAAAAAGACAAACAAAAAAAAAAAAAAAAAAAAAAAAATAACAAAAAAAAAAAAAAAAAAAAAACCCGAGCTAAATTTTTTTGGGGGGAGAAAATTTAAATCTCGCTTCCTGTTCGCTGCTACGCTCATCCCAAAAATAGTGTCAGGAGCGTCCCACGGCGACCTTATTCACATCGAAACCCCGCTAGGCCTAAAGGTTTATGGATATGGCATGCAATTAATTAATTTAATTTCATATGGTTTTTGATGATCTTTGTGGGTGATAATTACACGAGCTGAGTCAATGGATTAGCTTTGCGAAAGTCACCCCATAGGGCTCGTGGGGAAGTTGAGCTGAGACCCCGATTTCTTGAAACTGACCGTTGTGAAGAGCCCGGGGCATGTTGAGAGTGGGGCGCAAAAATGACGAAGTAGGACGGCGTCGGTCGCATCGGAACAATCCTCTGCGGCGCGGAGTTTGGGGCCATCGAACACGATCACCGTTATGGAGTTCCCGACAGTAGTACAGCGCTGGGCCAATTCTGAAAACAAGGGAAAGGGCACCTTCGTTTTGTATATATTTGCCAACATTTTTTCTATATTTAAAAAATGATATTCTTTGTCATACTTTTTTTGTTATAAACACAAAAAAAATTTGTCGTCTAAGCCCCCCCCGAACCGCTTGGGTGGTCACTTTTTACCAAGGATCGACAGACTAAAGGGGGCCGAACCCTCCCTCTTTTCAGCAGGGTATGTGGGTTATCTAAGGCAAAGCGCTCACCCACTCTCCCCCCCCGATCACGCCCAGGGTGTTAAAATTCGGTGTTTGAGTGGGAACCCCTAAACGACCTGGCTAAAAAGAGTTTTGGGGTGAATACCCTTTAAACATTAACCCCCCCTTAAAAGTAGGGGCTTAAACCCAGTTAATGGGTAAAAAAACGAACAAACTAGTATGGTCGTGTATTAAAAAAATATATTTCCCCCGTCCCCATTCTGGAAGATGAGTACGGCTCGGGTTCCCGCCCCCAGCGTGAGGTAGGCGTCCATCGCTCGGACGAATCCCCCGATGGTCGTGTCGTGGAGATACGGGAGACCGTTGTTTTCCGCCCCAAAGGCTTGATTTTTCCCCCGCCGGCCCGTGGGTCATGATGGCGGACACACCTTTCGATAGCCCCCCATACTGGAACCCAAAAAATAATTTAATATTTTTTTGTTTTTATATTTATTTTTTTTTCTTTGCAAAAAATGTTTTTTACATGGGGGCGGACCAAAAAATTTTTTAGTTGTACAAAATATCAAGACTTAAAAATTTTCTTAATTTTTTATTTTTAAAACAATCAAATCCAAATCTTTCAAACACGTTCAAACCTTTCACGGGATTCCCCCAAAGCTGCAGCTGGCAATTATTCCATTCTCCAAAACCTTTTTTCATTCCGTATATTTTTTAAAAATTCATTAACACTGTCAAAAATTTAGCTTCCCTTTTCTGGAATCAGTACCCCCCTCCAACTTTGTACCTTCCAGTTTCTCTCTTTTACATTTTTTATTTTTTTTTAATTTCATACAGTTCGAAATAAAAATCTTACTAACAGGTAACTCAGTCGCAGAACGTTTTTTGTGGGACATTCGATTTTAAAACAAACAAGCGAACCTGTTTGGGGCCGACACAGCGACGAGCGAACAAGACCCAAATAGAGACCAGTAGTTTTCATAAGAAAACACGGAACAAAAAAGGACCGTTCATTTTTCGTATTAATAAGAGTCTTTCCCCCTCAGTCAAAACTGATTTTCAGTGAGGGAATTGAATTTTAAATAAGTGGGCCCGGCCAACTGAATCGGCGTCGACACCGTTGACAAGAAAATAAAGGTCACTTAAATCGATATTTAAAATAATGGGGGAAAAACCCCACTCATCTGTGGGCACGAGCACTGCAGGAGCGGGAGACTCCCGTCGAATCAATAAAGCTAATTTGAAAACATTATTTTAATTTTGTGCAGCTCCAAAATCATCCTTTGTCTTTCCAACTCAATAAATTTTTTTGGATTTAAATCCACAGAAACGTTTCTGTCTGAAGCAGGGTGAATATTTTTCAGTTTAAATAAGTTTTCCCAATCTAAAGACCTTAAACGTAGTGCCCAAAGTAATCAACATTTGTTTATTGGGGGAGTCAAAAACAGCAAAATTATACGTTTTTTAAACCCAAAAAAAAATCTATTTTTTAGGCTATTTTCAATGTTTTGACTGCTCGAATTTATCACTTTGGGTCAAAATTAAAAACCCAAAGTGTGTAAAAATTAAAAATAATATTATGTATTTTTATTTCTTCCCCCCTGCCCTTTGCTTTCCCCCAAAAGTGTTTTAAAAGTGTCGTTTTTAGCCAGCAATTCTAAAAAAGAAACGTTAAACCTATAGAAAGCGAAGACATTCAGTGTTTGTTTGATTTTCGAGTAGTGTCAGTCACAATGAGATATGAGTTTGACGGGAGAAACACGACGGTTCAGTGAGCCCTGTGCATTTAAAAATTAGTGGAGTATATGCGTTTAGGTAGTTTTAATTTTCAAAGTGGGTAAAGAGAAAACTAAATTTGTTGTAATTTTAACACTTTTCTTTTACTTGTTGGGGTATTAATCAATAAAAATAAAGTGAACTTTTTCGAAATTTCAAAATGGGTTTATAGGGAAAATGAAATAATTTAATCATGCATCATTATTTTAAGTTTTACACTTTTGTAAAAAATTTTGACTTAAAGTTTAAAAAAAACACCAATTTTAGTGTGAGGGTTTTTTCGTCTTTTGGGCAATTAAGACATAGAATGTAAGAGAATTAAGCATCTTAAAACCCTTGGGCATTATATAAATAATTTTTTTTTTTTTACTACAATTCAGAAATTAAAAAAGTCCCCCCAACCGGGAACGAACCCCGGATCTCCCCAAATTTCCCGGGGGACGTTTAAAACCCCTAGACCATCAGGAGGGACATTTAATCTTGAATTTTAGTTGCATTATACATCTGAAAGGAGGAACAGTACGCAACGAAATCTGCTGCCTTTGAATGACCACCAAACAAATTATAATGTCATTACCTTTACGCAGGTAGAGCGAGGGGGCATTTTTCATGTCTAGTGGTTTTTTAAGGGGGTACCGGAATGTGGGGGGATCCGGGGCGATTCCCGGTTTGGGGGGGACTTTTTTAATTTTTGAATTGTAGTAAAAAAAACAATTACACCCACGGGGGGTTTTCCCCCTTTTAAAAAAACAAAAAAAAAAAATCGAAAAAACCTTTTTTTAAA
>JAMZAV010008370.1:0-28012 GCA_024449915.1 Sweltsa coloradensis
TTTTTTTGCATTTTAATTTATTTCTAATAGGTTACAGTTTCACAAACAGTGATTTGGGCTACTCTAGAAACGAGACTTCGGTCGGCAGGAACTTGTACATGGCGCTTCTCCAGTTCTTTGAACTTTTCCCCGAGTTGCAGAAGAACGAGTTTTACGTCACCGGAGAATCATACGCAGGTAACTTTTCAATTTATTTGGGAAACGGTGAGAAAATGATGTCTTCAAGTAATTCATTGATATATTGTTTTAGCATTGACTCTGTTATAAATCTGCATTTTATTTGCTTCTCATTACAATACAATTGTTTTATTTCCATATTGCTAGGTATACCTACTATTGACAAACTGATCTGAAAATGTAACTTATAAAAGTGATATTTTGGTGACGTTTTTTGTTTAGCATTGATGGGCCTAGTGTTTTGGATCTGTATTTTAATTTTTAATTATGAAATTTTGTGAATATATGGCTTTTTTCACTAATTTTTTTTTTTTTACTCATCTACTTAGGTCTATTAGCGCTATTGTGTAGCAAAGTAAGGCAATAATCACGTTTTTTTGTGCTAAATTAGAGCAAAATTAGGTACTTTTCTCAATTATTCTGTATGTTTAGCTTCAAAATATGCAAATATAATTTGTCAATTTGGCCTACCGTAGCTAATTCCAATTCCAATTTAGTAAACTTTACATGACCTAGGGCCTAAATATTTGTTTAGGCCTATGTGAAATACGTGTTCAATTCACTGAAGGGTAGTGATTGCATTGCTATATTTGACGACATGATGCCTTTACCTTGAGTTGATATTGAAATTGAAGATTTGTTTATTACAAAATGAGAACTTTTTATTTGCTATTTCTCAGGGTTCCAGGCTATAGGTAGGCCTACTATACTTATCTTCATGATAAGTGTCAATATTTAGGTGCTATGTACACCACAATGAATGTAATTATGAAATCCTTAATAATTAATAAAAATAATAAAGTACCTATGTGTTACTATCAACATAGGTACCTATCTAGGGATGGGAAAAAGCGTTTAATTTCGTAAACGTTTAACCCCTTGAACTAATCGCGTTTAAACGTTCTAAACCCTATTTTCTAAAAAAAAAAAATATATATATAAATTTAGGTAAGCAGAGAGGTTTAATAACAAAAATCGTAATTTTGTACTTATGACCGGCCGACGAATAATTAACAACGGTTTTATTCTCACTCTTGCATTTAATGACCCGGCACTTCCACCATGTGTAACAGACAAGATGTCTTAATACAGCCTGGGACCCGGCACCTCCACCAAAATTGAGCATTTTTAGAAAATTATCGGCCTAATTTGTTAAAGCCTGTGTTTGTGTAGGCTCCAAAAGTGATAACAAAATAACTTTTCATTAATTATTTTATTTTTTTTTTGCTAAACGTCCACTAAACGTTTAAACGTCCAATTCCTATACCTATCAGACCTACTTCTAAAAGGTGATGTCATTGAATACCTATGTATTGAAGTTTTGTTATAATACTGGTTGTAAATTGTAGTGTATTTTGTATAGTATTGACTTTGTTTGTTTCCAGGGAAGTACGTCCCAGCGGTTGCCTACAGAATCCACAAAAATAACCATGATGCTAAACTCAAGATAAACCTCAAGGGTAAGCATTAGCGTAGGTGTTCTCGTCAAAACATAGGTTTGTATGTGTAGGTATACGTTAAGGAACAAAAAGTAATTTTGAAAACTTTCATTTTTCTTTTAATTTTTATCCTTGCAGGGATCCTACATTTACATCATGATAAATAAACCATACCAGTATGGTACCAATATAAAGATTATTTTAAAGTTCAATTCTTCAAGTCCCGTTAGGCCATCTTGAATACACCCGCTCTTGATTGTTCACCGAAGTTAAGCAACATTGGACGTGGTCAGAACTTGGATGGGTGACCGCCTGGTTAGAGCAGATGAGGGTTTGAGAGCTAGTGTATCGGCTTTGTTCTCCTCGACGTCTGCTGGGCAGTCTAGGTTAGTGGAGGAACCTTTATGACTCAAGGTTACACCTTCCTTTCGGATGGGACGTTAAGACCGTTGGTCCCCTTGGTACTTTTCGCAAAGAAGTAGGGTACGTACCGTACCCGGGTTTCCCCTCCTCCCTTCTATTCATCCCCTATCCTCATCTATCATCATTCACCACTCATCGTCTCGTATAGCCTTAGTGCATTCAGGCGCGGATTGGGTCGAAAAGGCCCGGGATGCCAGACATGTAGTAGGGCCCGTATGAGGTCGCGTAGTAAAGCAGGGGTCTGGGGCGAAGCCCCAGCCGCCGGAGGCAATTTTGCCGAAGGCGAAAATTTTTTTGGGTGGTTCGTTATATTTTAGGACGTGATTAACAGACGCCAACTAAGTAACACTACCCGAGGTCGCAATTCAAATCTCGCGAAAATTATATTTGAGGAAGCCTTACAACCAATAATGTAACTCGCAAGTACCAAATTGACACTCACAAAATGCGAACTTGGGGGATGAGTGTATACTGGACATTTTGATTGAATCATGCATAACTTTCCAATAATAATGTGTAAGCGTAAGCTGTAACCTGTATGAGACAATTCACGATACTACTTCTACATCCCCTCGCCGGCGCCGGCTGCCCCCCCCCCCACCCCCACCCAATGCCATCCCCTTGCTAGTTGGAACTGGCAAACCAAAACCAAATACTTGCAATCACATCAAAATTTCTTCTCGTAGCGCGGCGGCGAGAAAGTCAATAAGCTATACATGATAGTCACTAGTTTCCTACTGAAAACTGAAAAGTGAGAACACTGAACAACCATTCTCTTTTGAAGAGCTGCCTAAGGCACCCCATGAGTCATCGTTAATATTATCTAATGTATTTTGTTCAGCAACTCTTTTTTCGCTGTAAACAAATATACAATACAATCATATATATTTTGTCTGAAACTGAAAGTGTAGTGTGTACAAATGTTCCACAGGAGCCCGGAATGTCAAAAGCCCGGGGTGCGACAGCACCCCAGCACCCCCTGCCAGTCCGAGCCTGAGTGCATTAATACGAGACGTTAAGCAATACAAATCAAATTAAATCTGGGAACACCAAGTGCCTTTGGGGTGATAAGGATCGCCAAAGTGTGCCCCTTAAGAAAACGATCCTTGAATTGTAATTTTGTAACCATTAGCTGCTTGAAGAGAACAATGTTCATAAAAACAAGTTCTTGTATTGGAGGGGGGGAAAATCCGCTAAAGGAACGTCTTTTCTCTGTTTTTGCATTTCAGAAACTCTAAAGCTACTTTTTATGTTACAGAACTGTAACTTTTAAAAGTTCTTTTAAAAAACCGAGTAATTAAATTTTTAAAAGTTCCCTTTTGCTAACTTTTCTGAACACTTCCGTTAAGTACATTGAGACTAGGGATGAAATGGCGGAATCGATTAATCGATTGCGGATCGATTCTTGTCTGCATCGATTCTGAATTGGAGGAATCGATAACACACTAGACGGTTTAGACTAGGGCTGGGCAAAGAATCGATATTTCGATACGATATCGATATGAGCCGATTTTTTTCGATATCAATATTTGGTTGAATATCGAAAAAATATCGAAAAAGTTATTAATTTAAAAATAAAATAAAAGTCTAAAAAAATATATAAATTTTTTTTCAAAAATCAAGTTATGATTTCTAATGTTCCACGTTTCAATTGCCTGTGAAAAAATATTATAACTTTAAAACTTTTGTTCTCATCACCTTTCATCTCCTCCCCTTACCACTCGTCGCAACACTTGTCCGTCCCCCCTTCACCCCCTGCGCGCGCATAGCCAGCCAGCCAGCCGGCCGGCCGGCCGTGTCCGTCTTACAACAAAACATTTTGAACAATGTTAGGGCCTACGCCTATGGTTTTTTAACAGGGTAGGGCCAAGCACAAGCTCACATATGCCAACCACAGTCCACAGTTCACCAGTCTGATTCCTGGTCTTCATTGTTTTGAAGTTTACGTCGTAGCTCCTTCGCAATTCCTTGCTGATTTGTAAGGCAGAGGAACCTTTCTTTTCTACGCGTCAGCAGTCTTCATTTGTTCATCTAAAGCCATTTCATCTTCTCCTTCTTCATCACTCATTATTACGTTACGTAGACTCTGAGCAACGTAGATAGACAACCCCGACGTTCAAAGTCTATGTAGGTCAAGCTAGGTCACGACGTGATCAAGACGAGTAACTGTGCGACGACCGACGATTAGCAGACAGCTGGTCGAGGCCGTCGGCTAGGTTCGCCCGAGTTCGGCTGGCATCGAGTGGGTAGGCGGGGCGAAGCGCAGCAGCCGATGCGCGGGAGTTGTATTGCGGGTGACCTATGTTCAGGCGCTATTTCAAATGCAAGCGCGCGGAAATAACGCGAGTGCTGTTTTGAGATTGTATTTTCGGAAAAAACATCGGGCTATATTCGGACCGATACGGTAATAACAAAAATACCCTTCATTAAAAGTTTGATCAGTTAATAACCACCCAAATGTAATTAATCAATAAATAGGCCTCCAATGGTTTAGAAAATACTTTGTTTTTTCATTTCACTGCAAACTGTTATGTGGGAGGGGATATGCTTTCGACAAAGATTGCTTTCGATATCGAAATTTTTGACAATTATCGATATTTGAACTTTATGTCATAGCCCAGCCTAGTTTAGACCAAGTTTAAACGTGCGTCGTGTTTTAGGGCGTGGCAGTAGCAGTCCCCCTACTGTCCCTCCCTCTCTCGCCAGATGCCGATCATACACAAGGCAGGCCAGCAGGCAGTACGGTCAACAAACAAACACCCAGCGTTGCGAAATACATCACACTGTGGCGTGAGGCGGGCAGGTGATGTCATCAAGGCTCCGCGGAAAAAGAACCGCGGAAATATTGCCACGAATCACATGTTCCGCAGAAAATGACCACCAAAATAACTGTGCAAACAATTACAAAGTTTTTCATGGGAATCGATTCGAATTGATTCTAAGGTCACAATGATCGATTCCAATTTTTTAGAATCAATGTCATCCCTATTGAGACTTGTATGTCGGGGCAACTACAGTATCTTGTTTAATTGCTCTTTGCAGGGATGGCAATTGGCAACGGACTGAGCGATCCCGAGCACATGCTGAAGTACGGAGATTACCTCTACCAGTTGGGGCTGATCGACGCAAACACCCGCAAAGTATTCCACGAGAGAGAAGCGCTGGGCGTCAAGTACATCCAGGAGGAAAAGTTTGATGAGGCTTTTGAGGTGAGTAGGCTACATGTGCAAGCCCTAGAGGCTAGAGATGGGATGGTTTAATGATTAAGGGATTTTTCCGCAAAGTCAAATAATGATTTTTGAACATAGTCATGTTTTCTTAAATTTAAATAAATTGTATTTTCGTAGTTACTATTTATTGAACGTCTTTCCTAAATTCAGTTATAAAAAAAAAAATGATATAAGATATAAAAGAGGGAAATAAATGAAACTAAAATTTAGGGATGTGCGGTTCCAGATTTTGGTTTCGGTTCCGGGTAGTAAAGTACCCGATTTTTCGGTTTCGGTTTAATCAAAATATGAATAAAAACATTAATTTATGGAAAACTGAGATTAACCACTTGACAACTTAAGAGGTCTAAAAAACATACAAATACGTATCTGTAAAATTGCCAAATAATAGTAGTCTTTACGTGTATTACTTTATTAGGCCTATTAATGATAAAACAAAATATTTACGTAACAGGACTGAAATATCTATAAAAGTCCAGCACCGTTGCCAGTATCGTGTGTTAGCCCATCCATAAGCGCAATGAGTGCGAGAGAGATAGTTGCGGCGATGTAACTTGTCGCTGGCATGAGGAGGGGAGGGGCGTGCGCACACCGGTGCGCACACGATCCACTTCACACCTGACTGTGCGTGGGGGGGCATGCGCCGACCCAAGTGCCCGTTCGATCCAGGCGGCCCGGCTGACTGCTCAAGTTGTTGTGTGGGAAAGCCTTCTACTGGTGAGAAGTCGTGATTTACACGCGTGATTCAAATACCCGAAACCGAACCAAAGCTCGATTGTTGCGCTTAGGTGAACTGAACCAAAATTTCGGGTACCCGCACACCCCTACTAAAATTGTGGTCGATAGGCGTTTTCAATCATTGCATCTCTCGTAAACGTTAACTAAGTGGATCTGTTATGTCAACAGGTGTTTGACATGTTGTTGAACGGCGACATGACACCATACGGCTCTCTGTTCCGCAACGTGACTGGCTTCGACTTCTACTTCAACTATCTCTACACCAAGGAGCCAGTGAGCGGCGGAGATATGGGCAAGTACATCCAGCGTGCTGACGTTAGGAAGGCGATCCACGTTGGAGCCTCCACATGGCACACGGACAACAAGGTACCTACTATCGGTGTCAACACCCGAATACACTCAAGTACATTTTATAGCGATGTCGATTTGCTGTCAAATTGAAACTGGTCAATCTACTTTCATTAAGGTAGGCCTAAATTTGGTAATCTTTATGTTGCTGTTTCTGAAAGGGTTATCTTTGTTGTTGACTTCCATCATTTAAAAAGAATGCAGACTTTGAAGAACTGTTTCCCGGATATGCATTAAAGCCATGTTATAGAGTTTTAAAGGCTAGTCTAATCAACAACAAATATTCAGCTATGCTTCCCACTCAGTTCCCAGTTCCCTTTCTTTTTAGGTTGTGCATTCCACTGCCTTGTTGATTTAGCTGTACGTTCGTAAGTCATTAGAATATTATGTTGGATTATAATTAAACTGATTTACAAACAATAACCATGGCCGGCAATATTGTGATAATTTACCTGACCAGTAAATTTACCGAAGCACATCACTAACATTTTAACATTTAACAGATGACAGTGGATTAGTCCAATTGGCTTGTTCACGCAAAGCTCCACGCAGATCGCGCCACTGCACTAACCCCCAAAACCAGGGACCACTAGATACTTACTCCGAGCTGCTTGTTAGGTATCTAGTGGACCCTGCCCTAAGACCGTGGCGGTGTTTGAAATAAACTATGTATAGCAGGCTCTGCATTGTCAAATCTGTATGCTTCCTCGATTGTTTGTTTACGTATTGTTTTACCATTCCTTCTTTAATCAATGGTTTTACGTAAGTAGTCGTACGGCCTATTTCAAGTAATTTTATTCAATAGCATATTTTGTTTGTTTAAACTTTTAAACAATGAAAACGTGAACGATAGGAAAATTAAAATAAGAGCTGAAAGCACATGGCGCCGTTGAAGTCTAAACCTGGGCCTAGCACTGTTATTGAGATTAGACCTAGGCCTACTTGGAATAAGGCTACTAAGGACTAGGGCCTAGGCTTTTCTTCAGCATTAGATGTAGACCTAGGCATATCAATATCATGGTATTATAAATTAGCAAGTATAGGCCTAGGCCCTACTTACATACGCCTCATCAAAGCCTAGGGCTTAGCTGTCCTAGCCAGTGTTGATTTGTTTGACATGAGAGAGGTTACGTAAGCAGGAGGCCGAATAAAGACACAATTGTCAGTACCTATATTATGTGTGATTGTATTTATTTGTAGTAATAAACACGACAGTATGCACTCCTCTCTCCTTACACGAATACACACAGCAATTGGGCATTTTGCTTTCAACATAAAACTATGCAAACTAACAGTAAAAACAGTAGGCTGCTAACAGCTATGAGCAGCCATGACACCCGCAAGTTGGGCTATCACCGCCGTCTACACTCTACATCCGCCTTTACAGGCATCCAGACGGCGGTGGGGGGTTAGTACAATAGCGCAGCGTGGTGAGTAAAAGTCGCAGTGAACAAGCCAATTGAGGGGCTGCGAGCATAAACCGTCTAAATGACAAAAAAATCGATCTGGATACAAGCAGTTGCGGCGGCGGCAACATCGGCTGGTAAAGCCAGAAGCCACGCGTCGACAGCTGCATAGTAATACATATTTGTTCAGTGTTCCGTTTGGCGCTATCTGTGTGCGAGTTGGTGAACTCAAGTGTACTATGACTTCAAATAGAACTGCGGGACCACGGCTGGCCGTGCGAGCATGAACCGGGTAACGCGGTGATTAAAACTGGTAGGCTTATTTAAATGTGGACTGTATAATTCTTTCTTTATTTGAATTACTTTACTTTCAAACATAGTACACTCATTTCACATCCATTTCAACTCGTTCGTTGCTAGTGACTACTAAAAAACATATTTAATAACAAAAACATGATGTGAGGTCACAGCCCTCACAATGCATAACAATATTATGCCTTCTAAACTCAAACATACTCCCCCCGTTGATTGGAGATCAAAATACAAAGAAGTATTACATAAGACATTGAGTAGGGAGAGGAATTAAATGACGAATTGGTCTCTTCATCACGTTGCGACCTAATCGTATGTTGACAACTCGAACAAGCCCATCAATCCCTGGGCAGATGCTCTCTACGACCCCCAGTTTCCATTGGAGAGGAGGCAGACGATCATCTCGAACAAGGCACACCATTCCTGGTTGTAGATTGTTGTGGGAAGTGGACCATTTCTGTCGTTGCTGGAGTCCGTTGAGGTAGTCCCTTGACCACATTTTCCACAACTGCTGGTGCATATGACTCGTTCCCCCCCCACGTGTAACGGGTTTGATTGTCGACGGTAGCAAGTCTGGCTCAGGTAGGCTTATTAATGAGCCCTATGAGAAAAGACCTGGACTTAAAAACGTTGATCTTAGGATCGTTGACAAACGGTAAGGACGGTTTCCCATACTGCTTCATTGAGAAAGTAGGTAGCTAATTCTTCAACGCCCAATGTAGCCGTCCCTACCACACTTCAATGAAATTTCATGGACTCACTCCAGCTTCCCAGGCCCCAAAGTGTGTGCACTGGTGGATGAGTGCACGTAAATTGTTCTTTTGCAGCATATTCCTGATCACATCGCAGAACGTTCGGTAAGGAACAGCCACGCAACTCTGAAGCTTACGTTTGAGCCCACAAGTCGTACATTGCACTGTAAGTGAACACTTGCCTTTCGCTGTAAACCTTCTAACCTGCTATAAGCTCGCGTTAATACTACTAGTCCAAGGTACCCCTTTTACTGCAAGCTACAAATATTGCAACTACCCTTAATTGATTTGCTGCGTCTGATCCAGTCTTTATGAAAAGACCGCATAACTACTCCGTGTTCACAAAGACGAGATGTTGACACGGGCTTTAGGTAATGACCCATCAATTTTTGATGTGTACCTTCGTTTGAAACAGGTAAACATTGTGAATGCAATTCTTGATACTGTTTTGCCCCTGGGGATCCAATTGCGCGCAATGAGCAGTTACAATGCGACCACATGAGTACTAGATTTCAGAATTGAAATCATTTATAAGATCATGATTGGTGGCAGAATAAGTGGATGCTTGTTATCGTAGGGAAAAGTTCTAAATTTATTTAGTCTCCCACCGACTCGCAGGAACTTTCAACGTCTAAAATGGATGAAGATTAACAGTAAGCTTTTCTTTGAAACTTGACCGTGTCTTGAAGCTCTTGAATTTCACAAAGGTAAACATCTTTTTGCACACATTTAATGCAAATTTGAGAGCAGATTGAAAGCTCCTCAGCAGATAGCACACCTGACTTTCTTGACATCGAATTCTTACAATTGAAGTTGAATCGCAAACAATAGCAACTACGTGTGCAGTTTCGAGAGTGAGAGTATTTGGAAATAATCTCGGTTGTTACAGTATTAGTAACTAACATGGTGTTGACAATTCTACGTTTTTCGGATATGGAATTGTCACTGTTCAATGATGGGACGGATGAGGGCCACGATAGAGTAGGTTGCTGTAGCCAGTCAGGTCCGTGCCACCATATATCAAGTTGTTTAAGTGTTTTAGGATCAGTTCCTCTTGAAATAAGATCTCGGATGTTTTTGGAAATAATGTTTCCAATCCTTAACATTAGTGTTTTCTTAAATTTTTGGGGATACTCTGTTCGCAACAAATGTTTCCCACGATTTAAAGGGACGAGGATAACCATGATAGAACAATGGTTGAATCCGTCCAAAGATGTATGCTGTCAATCTAAGGTAAGGTTCAAGATTGGTAGTGTTTTTGTACCAGTTGCGCTAGTAAAAAATGCGCCACAAAGTTCTAAACGGGGCAGAGTTACCTTTTTTACAGGTGCTACTCTTGATTTTGAGCACAGTAGATGAATACTAATTCATTTGAACATTGACTGCCCTGAGATATAAACACGTCCATACGCTCGTTCTGATGCATCTGAGAAACCATGAATCTGTATGTCTATGATGGTGCTTTGCATAGAACTAATCGGTTCAATTTCAATGTTGTTGACAAAAGGAATTTGTTGGTGAAGCTTGTTCCATTCCATCAATAACTCTTGTGGTAGTCGATCATCCCAGTCAGTTTATGAAGCCAAAAACTTCTGTAGAAATATCTTAGTAAAATCACTATTGGGCTGACGAGACCTAATGGATCAAATATCGACGCAATGATTGATGAAATCTTCCGTTTTGTAACATTCGTGGCAGACACGTGATCGTGCGAATATAAAAGAGCTTTTGTTTTGTACGAGAAACTATTGACTTCGGATTCCACAAAAAACCCAAAGTGTTTTAACGCTGTCTGTGCGATCAAATTGAAGAGGTAACTGGGTTTCTCTGTACTTGTAGGTATTGCTTCAAGTAACTCTGGACAGTTTGAACACCTTTTTCTGAGGGGGAATCCTCCACTATTTAATAGCATGGTCATGTCATTTTGAATTTGAAGAGCATCCTGGATATTGTCACAGCCACGAGCAAGTCATCAACGTAAAGTCTCGTCCTAGCACTTCTGTAGCGCGAGGATAGCTGCTAGCTCTTCTTCGGCAATTTGTTGTAAGCATCGTGTTGCCAAGAAGGGAGCTGAAGCTGTGCCGTAGGTGACTGTTGTAAGCTCGTAACATTTGACAGATTCTTCAGGCGATCTTCTCAGAGAATTCTTTGATATCGAGTGCCCCGTGGATCTACGTTGACTTGACGATACATTTTAGCAATGTCAGCTGTAAATGCAATTTGATGTGTTCTAAACCGTACCACGATTGACCACAATTCTTGTTGAATAGTAGGACCCACCATCAGGATATATTTAAGGTTTTTCCCGTTCGTAGTTTTGGCTGAAGCGTCAAAAAAACTCGTGTCTTGGTTGTGGTGCTGGAACCCTTTAAAAACACAGCATGATGAGGGAGATAGTATACATTGTCAGAATGTACACCTGAATCTGTTGCACTTGTACCATATGGCCTAGCTTTCGTATTCTTCAAGAAACTTGTTGTATTCCAATCGTAGTTTGGTGTTTGTGCAGCCGACCTTCCAAATGTTTAAATCTGTAGCTTCCCTGATCGAATGAGTTACCAAGAGTCTCATGATCTGCCTGGAATGGAAGCCTTACTACAAATCTCCCTTTACTATTCCTTGTCACAGTTTCTTGGAAATGTCGCTCACATTTTTTTTCTTCGTCGGTTTTTGGGCTTTGAGTGGACTTCCTCAAGTTCCCAGAAACGTTGCAGTGCCGATCTAGAATGTCATCTGTTTGCAAGAAGTGTGCGGTAACAGATGCAGTAGAGGCATCGCCACATATTTGTTGGAAACGTCCTGCCAGTATCCAACCTAATCTGTATCCTGTAGAATAGGATAATTATTCTCTAATCTTGATTTTCGTCCAGGCCTTAGAAGCTGAAAAAAGAGTTCTGCCCCTATCAACAGACAATCCTCCTGGCTGGAAGAATGTTGGGTCAGCTAAATCGATGTCAGGTAATTCCCTGTTCATGTTCAATAAAACATATCTGGCATCTGGCCGGTTATGCGTTGCAGAACTAAACATGACAAGTTAGCTTTGAAGTTGCCTACTTTAGATTGCAGTTGGCATTCAACCATATGCTTTGATTCTGAGGTACGTTATTGATACCTCGAATTGAAATGGGGTTCCTATGTTTCTTTTAATCCTAATCGTTGTACTAAATCTTTAGTACAAAAGTTAGATTGACTTCCACTGTCTAAAAGAGCTCTACACTCTTTAAGTTGCCCTTACAATCTTTTATGAGGACTATTGCTGTCGATAGTAGAACATGTGATTGGATATCCTTGAATGCACAGCATGAGTTCTGAAAATGGTTTGAACTTCCCTCGTGACCCTTATCTGTGTTGTCACATAATGGTGCAGGATTAGAAATTCTCTGAACCATGTCAGAAGAACCACGTTTTCAAGATGAGAATTTTGTAACAGAGTATGATGTTTTTTGCCACACTTTTGGCAACCCTTTGAGTGGCATGACTTTACAACGTGCCCAGTGCGAAACAGTTGAAGCATAACCTGTTGTTTTGTACACAATATTGTTTCTGAGCTAGGCTTAAGTTCCTGAACTCATCACACTTGTACAACGAATATGATTCATTGCAACTCTGACATTTTTGGTACAGTTGTGTCTGTAGGCCTAGAAATGTATGCCTTAGACTTTCTATCGCTTGGATTGAATCTTCCCTTGACTCAGCAGTAATGAATTTCGATCTGTACAATTTCTGTTACTGAAGGGTTGAACGTTTTCTAGAGCTTGTCTTCTGTGTTCAAGAAAAGCGATGAAAAAATATCAAGTGATGGGAATGCTTTATCATTGAGAGTGAGTTCCCATTCTTTGCGTGTATTACTATCTAAACGTCTGGTGAATAGATGTAACAATATGACTTCTTCCAAAGGTGTTTCAATACTAAGGGCCTTTAAAAGCATTTAGATTTCTAGACACTGTGTTGATAAAATTGTAACAATTCAGTTGCAGATTCTTTTTGTAAATGATTTAATATCAATCAAAATCTTTAAGATGTTGAGATGCTATCAGCCTTTTATTTTGATACCGATTTTCCAATAATTTCCAAGCCACAGTGTAGTTATTCTCAGTCAGAGGTAAATTTTGAATCAATTCAATGCTTGTCCTGTTAGAACAGATATCAGAAGTAGTACTTTTCTATAATGGCCACATCGTTTTTGTCGTGAACCATAGCTCTGAAACTGTCACTAAACGTCAGCCACTTTGTATAAGAGCCGTCAAAACTAGGCAACTTTATAGACGGTAGGTTTAACTTAGTCTTACTAGGCCCGCGAGATGCGCCAATTTTATCATTTGAGGCGTCTAGGTCAACTAAGTGTTGTCTAGGTTCTAACAAGCCTGACATAGTTGCTCTAAGGTCATAAACCAGAGTTTCAACGGTGATCCTCTCTCCTTCATGGGCTAATGTTTTCATCGTGCAACTCTAGATGGGTTTGGACCTCATCAAACCCTTTTCCAGGTTTCCAGTAACTGTTCAAGTCTAATGCGTATCTTATTGACATCCAGCGATATGTCGAGACTACTGACAAAAGTCTGAATCCTTTAAATGGTAGCTTTATAAAACCCCTTTGCTTGACCCAAAGCTTTTATTGTTTTGTGTCCATGTTGAAAGGCTAAAGTAATAAATAGTTTGTCTGACCTGTTTTTTGCTGGTTGCTGACACTGTCGAAGCAAAGCAAACTCGTGATAAATCTGGCGCGGTTGGACCAATGATTAAAACTGGTAGGCTTATTTAAATGTGGACTGTATAATTCTTTTTATTTGAATTACTTTAAATTTCAAACATAGTACACTCATTTCACATCCATTTCAACTCGTTCGTTTCTAGTGACTACTAAAAAAAAATATTTAATAACAAAAACATGATGTGAGGTCACAGCCCTCACAATGCATAAAAATATTATGCCTTCTAAACTCAAACACGCGGGTTACAGGGTTTATGCTCGCAGCCCCACAATTGATTAGGCCTCTCTTGGTTACAAAATGTCGCACGTAAGCTATCACAACATTTAACGGTTTCTCGTTATCGCCAGGTGGAAACGTTCCTACGAGAAGATATGATGCAGTCGGTGAAGCCGTGGGGGGAAACTCTTCTGACTAAATACCGCGTGCTCTTCTACAACGGACAGTTGGACATCATTGTCGCCTACCCAAACACCCTTGGATTCCTGCAGGCTCTACAGGTTGGGTTCCATACGATTGTTTACGATGTTCCCAATTTTACATAAGCCTATATTGTTTATTCTGGATGTTTGAGGATGGTTTACATTAATTTAATAACAGGTGACTGTAATGCTAGAATTATGGTTTGAAAACTGTCTTCACTGGGGATTGAACCCGGGACCTTTACTGTCAACAAAGCTGATGATCTAGCCAACTGAGCTATGGATATACAATTATAAAATCTGTAATATTGTAAGTTTGTTGGGCACATTTTTTTAACATGTGAAATTGTAGGTTAGGCCCGCATGGGCCTACTACTATCAAAATAAACTTGCCAATACAATAAAACAGAAAGACAAGAGGAAGGGAGGTAATACAGTTTTCTTTGGATTTAGAATACGACCATTTTATTAAACTGTAACTGTAATGAACCATTCCTTAAAAAAGTAAAGAAAATCACATCAAATTAGGCTCGGGATCTGGGGCTATGTAGTTCTGCGCTGTACTGTTTCCAGGATAACCAGCAGACCCTTTTTAGAGTTTTTACAACTATAAAGAATAAAAAATCATTTTGCACGTTTTAAACATTTAAATTACAAATCAGGTTGGGTTTGCAATTGCAATCATCTGCAAGCAAATTAAAAAGGTTTTAACTTTTTATTTTAAACATTGTTGTGCCCAGTTTCTGTTTCAGTTTCTTTAATCGTCAGTTTTTTACAAACACTGTTGCACACGTTCCAATTTGGAAGGATACAATTCAAATATAAATATAAAAAATTAGAATACTAGGTGTGCGGTATGTTTTGAACTAGGTCGGCTCGGGCGGGTAGTTTTTTTTTATTTGTGAATTCATTTTTAAAAAAAACCTACAAAAAAGTTTGCAAATTTGGTTGCAGGTACCACTCTGGCTGTTTGACACAAAGACTTCCAATCGGGGTCTTTTGAACTTTTTGCTGAGTGGCTAGGCCTAGTACAGTGAAACCCCGCTATTTTTCGTTTTCCTGCTCAATCTTTGTATTTTTCGAAATAATATCGTAACAATGTTTTCTAATATTTCCGATACGAAACCCCGAAAAACCCATGCGATCGCGTATTTTTCTCTTTCCCGGGCCCACGAAATCAGCGTTTGTACCAGCCATGCATCTGACGAAATCGCGCGTTTGCACCAGCCTTCGGTTTTGACTCCGCCCAACGTCTGCTGCGCGCAAGATGCGCACTAGAAACGGGCTTCTAGATGAAATTTCAACTTTGTTTTAGGCCTACCGCCTAGGCATTAGACGATGTTTATTAGCGTCGTTTCTTTTTTACCATTTGCCCACGTACGTAATATTCAACTTGCTTTATGCCGTAATTAGCGTTGAATAACCAGAAGACGAGTAATGACGGTCAGTAGGGCCTATTATATTACTCCAGCGGGAACAGCGCCGGAAGAGCCAAGGACACAGCATCATAGCATAGCCGCGCCCACGTCGTAGCGATTGGTCCGCTCCGACGTCAGCTGTTCGTTTGGCGTGTGAGCGGGAGGTTTAAAAGGAGCAGATTGGCGTGTTTCTTTATTACTTCTACACGACCCGACTTTTTCGGGTAGGAATTGACGGCCCGACCCGAGGTCGGGTAATTTTACCTACCCGAAAATTACCCGTTTTTCGGGTACCCGCACATCCCTATTAGATACATAGTAGTACGCCTAATTACAAGTTAGTTTGTGTATAAATAAATAAATAAATAAATTGTATTTAGAGTCTACCCACTCAGTTATATAACTGATTTTCAGTGGGGGACAGTAAATCAAAGCGACTAAGCCAGCCCTGTAGGCTCCGACGCATATATTTATATTATATTAGTACTTTAGACAGAAATTAAAAAAGTGACTACAACGTGGATCGAGTCCGGGACCTTAGCTTACCGGGCTATGCTCTTACCAACTGAGCTGCCACCAATTTAAAACTGTATAATTTTTTTTTTGGTCTGTTTTGTACAATGTTAATAACGTGTGTAGTGCAGGTTTGACTGCCTTTTAAACTACATACGAAATTAACTGGAGATTTCCAAACCATCTCTTTAAAGTTAAACCCAAGTTGGGAGGATATAATATTATGTTTAAGTTTGGTTTTATAACAGGCGACTATGACGTTGATATGTTAGTACTTTAGACAGAAATTAAAAAAGTGACTACACCGGGGATCGAACCCGATACAAGTTATATTATTATTTAAAGTAATTAATTATTCAAAACAATTATACAATTTAAAAGGCGGGAACAGTTATTATTTAAATATCTTTTAAATGTTTCTCAGAGAATACAGGTTACAGAACCATCAGCCAGCCTAAGTATATAAAACCTACTCTCCTAACTAGCAACCACTTTAGTTGTAGGGTAGTACAATCGGCGTCAGAAGTAAAGCATGGGTAATGTTTTACCGACACCACCGACCCTCGCTCAGCAAATCTCGGATTTTTTCTAAAAGGCACCTTTAAAGCCGCACTAAGTTAGCAGCCAGCGGATGGGCAAGAAGTAGAAGGCTTGCCCTATTTATGACTCTAGAAAAACTGTCCCTAATTGATTTCTACACCAGAAATAAGCCTGCACTAAGGAAATTCAGTGTGGTGAATCCATCATTTGTATACAAATTACAAACCTTGTGTTAATACTTAAATTAACTACATCCAGAGCCCAGTGTTTAAAAGTCCCAATCTATGTTATGCAACATTACATTTACATTATGTTTATTTTCTACATTCATTTTTGGATGAGCGTAGCGAGCGTAGCGAGCAAAGCGAAGATTCCATTTCACTACACTGGAGAAAAAAATCCGGAATTTTTTTTTTTTTCTTTCTGTATTTTTGTGTGTTTGTTAACACGATTCCGGCTAAACCGATACTCCGATTGCAATGAAATTTCATGGAGGCCTTCGAAATCTCTGAACTTAGAACTGCCACGTTTTTGAGCACAATCGGGAAATTTTTTCTCATAAAAAACGCAATTTTACGACTTTTTTCGATTTTTAAAAACTTTCTTCGACTTACAACACCTACATGCTTTAACCGATTGTAATGATTTTTCACAGAACCTTAATTTAATGAATTAAGATATTCGTGCGAAATTTGAGCGTAATCGAAAAATTATTTCTCATGAAAATCGAAATTTTACGTTTTTTTTCTTTTTTAAAACAATTCTTTGACTTATAACACCTATATGCTTTATCCTATTGTAATAATTTTTTCACAGAATCTTAATTTTATAAATTCATATATTTGTGTAAAATTTGTGCGCAATCGAATAATTATTTCTTATGAAAATTTCAATATTACGATTTTTTCCTTTTTTTAAATTACAATTAATTAAAAAATTTAAAATTTAAGTTAATTTTTCATTTAATTTAATTTAATTTAAAAAAAAATCTTCAACTTAGTAATGATTTTTTCACAGAACAACAGAAAATCCGCATAACACATGGCAGCTCAATGCACCAATTACGCTCATCCAACAACGCGGCGGGACTTAAGCGTTTTCCTAGTAGTTTTACTACCGGTACTACTAGCAGTACTATATTTCTTAAACTTCTTATTTCTAAATACTTACAGTTTTATGTTACCTGTCTGTTCACCTTCTCCTTTGGGAGTTATACATGTACCATGTGCACGTCAAGTTGAATAAAGTTATTCTATTCTATTTTAATAGGCCAAATGCTTAAGTAAAATGAGGTTGCCATTCTTCTTCACGGCTTGTTAGATGACGTCAGCGAGTGATGGTTCTGTGAATATAACGACGCTAGAACGAACCAAATATTCATGAGCGAGGTCGATAACGTAGGTATCTTCTAGGCCCCTTGATTTACATATGATCGCGGATGTACAACCGATTATAGACATACCGTCTTACCAAAGTTAATTATAAAATATTTTTAAAAGTATAAGTTATCAACTAGGGATGACATCGTCACATCGGGTACTCGGGTACCCGACTCCTACCCGCTCCATTTTCAAGGAGTCGGGATTTATTATTTTTTTTTATGATAAATTGAATGAGATTGCATTTGTTGTCTCGTTAGTTGTTATCTTATCTCAAAACGTAAACATAACAAATCAGCAAGAGTCTTGGCCGGGCCAAGAGACAAGCAAGCTAGTGATACGTAGCAGATGGAGGGTGGGAATGGCCTTACAGCGTTGTGCAACCCCACTGAAAATCAGTTATATGACTGAGTCGGTAGACTCATACAAATTTTTTTATTTATTTATTTTTATTTATTTAACTAGAGTAGTGTGCCAAAATAACTTTGCATTTTTTTTTTTTTTTTTTTTTAATTGCAGATGGGGGAGTCATCTCCTACCCGGTTCCAATATTTACTACCCGATGTCATCAGTATTATCAACATTCACCAACATATCTTCCACTGAGTACAATCCCTTTTCAATCAGGAATGCATGAAGGCTCCTCTTTAAAATGTTATAATCGCTGATTGTCTTGACATTCATTCAGTGCATCTGCCTTAATCCCGGCCTGGTCCGAGTGGGACGGGCGGTGTGCACTTCTATACACAACTTATTTTTTAAATCGCATACTGGTAAACTACGTAACGTACTGTATTTCACTATTTATGGGAGTATAGGTCTCGGGTAGTATTTTACAAGTTCAAAAAGTGTTGTGCGGCTATTATGTGAAGTCATTTGTTAATTCTGTATTGTATAACATACTCTGTAAAAGTTGAGAGCTAAAAGTAGGGGTGTGGTCATTACTCGATGGCGGCCTATATCCAGTAAATACTAGGGATGTCAACGATAAACGTTTATCGATTATCAATATTATCGCGATCAAGGTGGCTGTATCGCGATAATCGATCAATATCAATATTGATAGCAATATCGCAATAATTATTAGGAAACCGGATTTTTAATAACAAATTCAGTAGCATATTCATTCACGTTTATGACTAGTAATGGACGCTGCTACAACGATATTTTTATCCTGAATTCTGGATTTCATGGAACTCCCAGCGTCTCAAAACAAGTTTTACCGCTCGCGATCTATTTGTACGGTACCACTCCCCCCCCTCTCTCGCTTCACCACTCCCTCTTGCCCACTCGCTTGTGAGAGGGGCATCGAGGGGCCCGTCGTAGGTGGTGGCCAATCCGCCGACCAGCGTTGAGATGGCGCGTAATTCAACTTAACGCAAATGCGAGCAAAGCGAGTTTTATGCCGATATATCATGAATCATATGATTACAAAGTGATAGTATCAGCGCAATTTTTTTGGCACAATATTATTCTAATTTCGGTGCAATTATCAATATGAATTTTAATATCGTTTGCCATCCCTAGTAAATACGCTAAAAAAATCACATCTTAAAGCTCAACGACTCTTGTCCTAGTTCCCCGGTGCGGAGGACTATGTCAAGGCCCCACGCTACCAGTGGAAGGTCGGCAACGAGTTGGCTGGCTACGTCAAACATGCCGGCAACCTGACCGAGGTACTAGTACGAGATGCAGGCCACATGGTACCTACCGATCAGCCCAAGTGGGCGTTAGACCTGTTGAATCGGTTCACAGCAGGGAAGCAGTTCCACTAGGACGTCCCGTGACATTCCAGGTGGTTACCTTAGTAACACAAGAGATGCTGAAGATGTAAGAAACAAACATTTTAAAAATTAGAATTTTAAACAAAAAATTTAAAATTTTCATTTAAAAACATAACAGTCATTGTAGGCCCTTCAATAATTAGGATGTATTTCTTTGGAATTGAAAAAAGTGAAAGTACAAATAACTTAATATAGGCTACTTTCATAATATAAAATATAGAACTAGGCCTACATTTTTTCAAAATATGTAGGCCTATGCCTTTTTAAAACATTTTGTAAAAATAGTATATTATTTCAAATCTGAATTTGAAAATATAATTTTACTTCAAATAATGTCAAAAATCATCTCTGGAAAATGTGAACTTATTTGAATTTCAATATTTCTTAGATAAAGTTATAGAAAAAAATTACTGCTACCGGTAAAAGTAAAGGTAAAGGTAAATAAAAGGAGGCATTTTTTTTGGAGGGATTCAAAAGAAATCTCAATGGCTTGTAATTGTAATTATTGAGGTCTGTTTTCCGTAGTTTGTGATAGAAACACGAATGTGCTCAAAATATAAAGACTGTGCTAGATTCATTCATCAAACACTCCTTGTTTAATCACGAAGGCAAAGAATTAGGTCAGTTTATTGCAGCCAATCAGAAATGCAACTTAGTGGCAAAAGAGAGGCCACTAGAGTTCAACCTACCTACAATCTATTAGATTAAGTGATTTTTTCTTTTGTAATATGCAGTCTTGTCAGCTATTGCATTTAACTCATTCCATGACAGTTGATTGTAAAGGCAATTTCTCTAATCTATTTGATAGCTATATACTAGAAGAATCCATGACATTAGAAAGCTGGTAACTGTTCATAATGACAGCAATACTGTAAGTGTAGTGTTAAGTAGGCCTAAATAATAAAAATGAATATCAGAACTGTCTGTTCATTACTCTTGAAATATATTCTCATTTTAGTTTTTAGTAGCAATAGGTATTTTAGCAGTCTGTGCTTACTGATACCTTCGTTAACCACAACTTTTTTAACGTTAACATAATTAATTCCCCATATGCCCTATATAGGCCTACTAAGAAAAGGGAATTTTGATCAAATACATTTTTTGAACATGTACCAATTTACTGGATTCATGTTATTTAAAAGAATTATTTTCATGGCAAATAAGTGGAAAGAACGCAGAATAACTGTTCAAGCTTTGCCTACCCACCCTTCTGCCATTCACTGTGCTGCTTATTTCAGTTTATTTTTATATGCTACTTGCCGCCATCTAGATTTGCTAGTTAATCTTTCATTATTTCATTCATAGCTACTTACAGGTGTGATAAGTGGCCTCTTACTCTGTGCATTACCCATTTTAAGTGTGCTTATAAAGATTTTACCAACATGATAAATTGTAGGGTTGGGACTTGACATCGATTATTTTTTGATTCGACATCGATGTTAAACCAAAAATCGACTTTCGATTTGACACCAATTTGCCATCTTTTAAACAAAGTTTAATTTTTTTAAAGTCAATCACTTTTCTGTAAGAAACCATGTAGGCCTATTTTACTTTTAGCATCATTATAATAATCTTTTTTAATTAGAAAAAAAAAATTGTAATTTTTTTGATGTGATGCCAGGATTATTGGTTTGACGTCTACTACGACGATTTATAATCGAATCCTCACCCTAATAAATTGTATGGCACTTTTGAGTTAACGAGGGTTTACTGCTGCATAATTATTTTGATATTAAATAAATTGGTATGACCTTTTAATTAGGCAACAATTGTATTTCACAGAAGAATGTATCGTAATTAATTTTTGTAGCAATTTTATTGATTAAATAAAGAACTGATTTAAGAAATGTTTTTTTTTATTTCAATGAAAGATAAAAATATGGATGTGAGAAGAGACACGGAACTGCTTTGGTCTTTGAGAAACCATTAAACAATACGACAAATTATGCATATTTAATATTATATTTAAATCCGATTGTACAACATTTAAGAGGATATAGGCCTAGGACATGCGTTTTAAGCAAATTGCTGTTCGCTCGGCTGACTGATACCGCAGGTGATTGAAATTTTGGGCAGTTGTCACGGAAGTGGAAGTATAGAGCACAGTCATACTTTTCAAAAGTCTGTTTTAAAATAATTTTTTAAAAATAAATTGTTGTTCAATTTTGAATTTTGTTAAAAGTACAAAATTGACTATATTCTTGATTTTTTTCTGACCGATTAAGACCAAATTTAAAAAAATCTACGACTGTAGGGCTGTCCATATATATATGCTTTATTGACAACTTTTCAACTTTGCAAAGTTTTTAATGTGTCGGATACTTCTTGGCCGAGCGAACAGCTATGTGCCAACTGCCAAATGTGTTCTATTTCCTCATAATAATGAATTAAATAGTATGGAGTTTCAATCTTTCATCTGCTAGATGTGCAACTCAATAATATTAAGTATAAGTAAAAAATGATTAAAACTATAAATTTGTGATGAGTTGAGAATCTACTTAGTCACCATCAAACTGACTTTCAGTGAGGAACTTGGATTTAAAGTGAGCTGAGCAAACCCTGTTGGTACAGACAGAGTTGGCTTCATTCTGTTGCTATTTTTCTGTGCCTGCATTAGAATTGAATTATGTCATCATGCGTCTAGCCATCCAGTAGAGTAGACATAAGCTGGAATTACTAGGTTAGCCACCCATAAAAATTATTGTAACATCCAGCAAGAAGCGCAGCAAATGATCAACTGGACTATGACATATCACTTATTATCGATATCACACGAAAAATGTTGATATGATATCAGTACATCAAAATGTAAGTGTTTGTAAAGAAAAAAAAAAACATTATTAAAAGAGTGGGCTTATTTTTAATAATTTGTGGTCAAATAGTGTTGATAAGGTATCACAAAAAAATGCATTTAACAATTTTTATGATCTCACAATACCATTTTATGACCCAGCACCTCCACCATATTATGTACCATCCAGAATCAATTTAATTTTGACTACCCAGTACCTCCACCAAAATGACAAAATTTAGCATTTTTTGTGTAAATTTTTATATTTCTATATGAAGCCAAATATACAAATATTGAAAAAAATATTCCCATTTATCGATATCGTATCAAAATATTGATTGTTTTACCCAGCCCCAAACTGGACGCATGTGACTTGTTAACCTATGTGATGGCTGGTTTGATGATTGTCATTATCACAGCTTGCTTACTAAGTTGTTAACAAGTCAGGAAGCATTGAACTATGGAGATAATGAAGTTTTTCACCTAGCATAGCCTATTACTCAAAGTTAAACATTGCCAACTAAGCTGGCAATGATAGCCTAAGCTGACTGAATAATTACCACCACTCATTAATGCTTGCACTTTTGGTAAAGGCAGTTCTCGCATTTAGCAACAGCATCAAAATGTGTTCAAAATTAACATGTTTACTATTTCTAACATTCTTTTTCGAATCGGGACTGGGATTTATGAACGTTTATCCCAAGTTTAAACAGCTTCCGATCGAAGGAGACCCGGGAAAGCCTCTCTTTCTAACCCCGCTCATCGAAGGAGGGAAGATTTCTGAAGCTAGAGACGCAGCCAAGGTGGGCGCTTTGGAAGGGGCTGAAGGCATCGACAGCTATTCTGGATTCCTTACCGTCGACACAGAATATGACTCCAATTTGTTCTTCTGGTTCTTCCTGCCACAGTAAGTAGACCTACTTTGTGACTATCATTCTGATCACCCAAACAAAACATTTGAGCTAGATAGTCCATCACTCCATGATCTGAATAAATTAGTTTTTATCTTCATGTGGGGTGTCACGTCTACCAATAGACTAGCAAGCACCACCATACAAGCACCCACAGTACCTTAAAATATAATGGTATGGTCTACTTTGAGGTACCAGTACTTTAACAAAATATGATATCATGTTGTTGTCTTCTTCTGCTAGAGGCCTAACCCTTTTAGTCTAATTTATTTTCTTTGGTCTGGGTGGACATCTGTTTTGTCTGTCTTCCAATATTCTCAATGTGCAACAGGTCATACAAATTCATGACAACTTTTTTGCATTGACAGAGTATTGTAATAATTAGGTATCTACCTAGGTAAATTATTATTGGTTTGCCTACACTTAATCGTAAGTAAGTAATCAATTAAGTACAAATAGTCATTCTTGTATAACAACCGAGAAAGTTTCAAAGAAACCGGTTGTATTTTTTTTCATGTCGATCTAGGTACAACCGTTTGTCACATTTACATCAGCAAAATCATGTATGATTTAGTAGGGTACCTAAGACAGTGATGTCACTATTTTTATCAGATGTAATTTTTATTTTAAATAATTTGAATGTGATCTTTTGTTCTTTGAAACACCAAGATTCAAATATGTATTTTTTCCCAATATTAATTTGCTTTTCTGTATTTGAAACTCTTATGTTATAAAATTGTTAACATCTATTGAGAAAGTATTATTTCAATATCTGCCAAGGTAGGCTCCCATCAAAGTCAAACTTGTTTTTTTGTCTTGTCACACTTCCTCCCGATAGCCCATTAGTAACACTATATTCTCTATGTAGGTAAACTACAAAACAGCTCCGGTTGTTCTGTGGCTTCAAGGAGGCCCTGGCGCGACTTCACTGCTAGTCTCTTCACCGAGAACGGCCCCTTTTCCGTTGGCACAGACGACAAGCTCAAACCACGGAAGTACTCCTGGAGCAAAAGTCATTCCATGATTTTCATTGACAACCCCGTCGGAACTGGTAATAATATCACAACCAACAAACACTTAATTTTGGCATTTCTCTAGAATTTTTGCATTTTATTGTTGAATTACTCTATCATAAAAATTGCTACTTTGTCACTTTATGTAATTATTTATGTTATTATTTATTGAATTTATGTATATATTTGCTAAAAAGAAAAACATAATTTATCATACCATTTAATTCTTGTTGCCATCAATATGGTGAGTACCTACATGGTCTATTAATTGTAAGTTTCAAATTGAAATTAAATAATATTAATAATTCCCTAAAATAAAATCACTTTAAAATTAATTCAAATCCTCTGAAACGAAGAGTTTTTATGATTTTCCGTTTTTATCGCTAATTTTGTTAATTATAAATTATTTTCTCTGTGTATACTCTATCCTTTAGCTTTATTAAAATACAAAAAATTAAAAACCATCAAGACCGTTGTTCATACTCGGGCCAACTTTTTTACAATGTTAAATGTCCATTTAAAAATTTGCTTAATCGACAAATCCACCTTATTTCACATACTACATTCTGGAGCACTTTTCCCCCAATTTTCACCTGAAACGTCTGAATTTGTAGGATTATGTTTATAAAGGATAAAAGCAAGTCGCTTTCAAATAGTTAAAAAAAAAAAAAAAAACAATAGTTATAGCTTACACGATTTTAAAAAAATTATACAAATTAGTGAAATTACCCTTTTGATGGCATATTTACTGAATGTTACTGAAATAAGTAAGCACTAATTGGAAAAAGTGCTCTGATAGCGACAATCACACAGTCTTACTTGACATTTTGGTGCAAACCACAACCCGACAGGACAGGTAATAGAGCTTGCAAGTGATCTAGACTAAGCTTAACCTCTGCATTCTGCGTCAAAGCCTGGTTTGCTCAAGCTCATCCAACAGTCCTAACGCTCAGCATATATTGTGAAGTATGCCACAAATGTTAATTTGGTCATAGAATCTAATACTTTTTCTTTGAATAGGTTACAGTTTCACAAACAGTGATTCGGGCTACTCTAGAAACGAGACTTCGGTTGGCTGGAACGTGTACATTGCGCTTCTCCAGTTCTTTGAACTTTTCCCCGAGTTGCAGAAGAACGAGTTTTTCATCACCGGAGAATCGTACGCAGGTAACTTTAAAAAATAAAAATGTCTTTGAAAAATTGCAAAATATTTAATGTGATACCTACTTTCATCACTAGTTAGGGTCTCATAATATATATTTTAAATTTAAATTTTTTAAAAGGTTAGGCCAATAATGCATACATAATACTAATTTACAGTACAAAAACATAGCTCTTCATGGGAAAAATTAGAATAATTGTGCCATTTTGTCACAAATAAGCAACAACACTGGCATTAATGACTCGAGTCAATTTAGCATTACCGTAATAAGCAAAAATTCAAATAATCACAATTTACAATTTTTATTGCCACCAACAACAGTTACCTCCACAAGTGCGATATAGGATACATAAAATTAACTAAATTCTAAACACAAAAAAAAAATTGATATAAAAAAAATATGCTAAAAGACTAAAACCTACCAAAATTGGTCAAATAACCCAAATAGGCATAATATAATTATATCATATGTACAGTAAAACCCCTATGGATCGTTCCCGCATCGTCCGTTTTCCCGCCATATTCGCTATATTTGAAAATTTTTTTGCAAAAGTCCCATCTACACAATGTTAAAAATTCCCGCATCCATCTTTCCCTCAATCGATCTTTTTCCTCGCTGTATCGTTCAATATGTTGTGTTTTCTCAATGTTAAATTTACCCTAATCTATCGTTTTCGTTTTTTGACGAACACCGACCGGCGAACGAAAGCACTATTTCCTGCCAGACAATGTCTTTGGAGAGCGAGCGCGATCTTTTGTAAGCTGTGGTTCATTTCCCCTCTCCGCCAGCCGGCAGCTGCCGCCTACGGTACCGGTTACCCCTCCCCCCCCACTCGCGCTGCCATTGGCACGGCTCTCGCTCTCCTCTCTAGAGATTGGCAAATCTATGCTAATAATCGATTCAGTGAATCGATTCTTTCCAGTTACTTTAGAATCGATTAATCGATGCATGGGGCCCAAAAAAACATTGATTATTGAATCGATTCGTTCTTTTCTTAGACACGCTAAAATGTAAGGTTATGTGACTACTAACTCGTATTTTAATTATGTTTTGTTTTTGTCTTTGGGCTGCCGATCACGGTTCAATCGGTTCATGTAGCTAGGCGGCTAGGCCTACCCTAGCCCAGGCCGCTAATTTGTCCCCCCATATGCCTCATTGCCTCTACTCTAAAATCTAAATGTAGGCCTAGGCTAGGCCCACATTAAAAAATTAACTTTACTGTATGCCTAAGCCTAAGAAAATTAAATCATTTAGGCCTATAATAATTTGATTCTAATATTTTTTTTTTACATTGGCCTAGGCCTATGCTAAATGATTGTTATCTTTACAAAACAGAAATTGTATCAAACACGTAAACACGTAGATAAAGCAAGTAAATAAATGTAATGAGTAGGCCCACCGGTACGAAAAAAAATCGCCTCTGAAAGAATCGATTCACTCGGGTGCATCGAGTTTTAGAATAATCGATTAAAATCGAATCGAGGACGGAAATATTTAAACGATTTTACGATAATCGATCTTACATCGCCCCTTTTCTACTCCTCTCTCGGCCGGCCGGCCTGCCAGCTCAGGGCACCACACATTCTCTCTCAGCAGTGCCATGTTTTTTCACGCATAAGAATTTTTTACGCGATAATAATGCAAAGATCATTGTTTTAAATCAATGATGCTGTCAATACAATACTTGTTTAAAATGTAGCGCGAGTGTTATATGAGTTGAGAACACTGCCAGTACCCGCTAGCCGTGTTGCAAAAATTTGAAGCTGAGCTGATCTCGACCTTGGAGACCCGACTATTCCCTAGGAACTTCAAGGATGCAGTTCAGTTGCCCGTGCAAGTGCTCTCGTCACAAAGCACGATTCAAAATCGTAGTAAATATCGTTCCCAGAGTTAATGAAGAGGTTCAGGGAAATGTGATTTTCATGCACGGAGCATTCGATATCAACGTGAAAAATACTTAATCTTCTTTAAACACAAGTACAGCGCAGACGATAGGGCACAGCGACCGAGAAAACAGATAACGTGACAATCCATTCACCAAGCACGTGCATGGTCAGCTGTGAGGTCTCGACCTGACGAGTAGATTCTTGCGCCGTCAATTCCGCGGCTGTTTTCTCTCGCACTCATACCTTACGCGCCATCACACTCGCGCATGAATCAACACTTTGTTTTTCATCGTTGTTTATTTTTACCTCATTAAAAAACAAGATTTTTTTCTTTACATTGTATTTTCGCGCATAAAGGCCGCCCTCGCGTAATGTCCGTAATGTCCGCACCCCAGTTTTGACCATGCAAATTTTAAAAAGTACTTGCATGTTGTATTGGCCGCACTTGTTATTTTAGCCAGCAAATCCTTGAGGAATGAAACAACTCATCGCAAAACAGGCAATGAACATGCAAACAAGCATGTAAATAAATAAACCATTTATTTTTAAAGCAATGTTATTCTAGATGTTTACTTTCCCTGTGTAAGGTCGCACGGGTCACACAACGTCAGACATCCTAACACAGCTGGGGATTGCTTGGATTAAAGTGTGCGGAGGA
>JAMZAV010008371.1:0-29174 GCA_024449915.1 Sweltsa coloradensis
AAACCCGGAAAGTTGTAGTCATTGTAGTGTCTTTGTCGAAGGTCTAACTACCAACACACTCACCACCACCACCACTACTACTACCACTACTACTACTAATTAATAAAAAAAGTATATGAAATGAAAATTAATAATCAACTTCACTAACGTCTATAGTCGCTCGTGCACTCAATACAATTCATTACACTTTACACACTCTCACAATCATTCACTAAAAACCTACATACATACAACAAAACCCACACATACATACATACATACATACATACATACATACATACATACATACATACATACATACATACATACATACTACATACATAAACATACATACATACATACTACATCCCCAACACACATACATTCATGTTTTATGATTTTCATAGTCATTTTTATGTAACTATTTTACATTGTATTGTTGCGTTATATTTGTATTGTTAGGGTTTTGGTAAATTGCACTTGGGGGACATATTTGTCCTGTTGTAATGTGGCCACGAATAAATAAATAAATAAATAAATACTACTACTACTACTACTACCTACAACAATGAAATAAATTGAATTGAACTGAACTTAGGGACAAACATAGTCACAGATCGACTCTCGGACATCAATCAACTAAATTACTAAAACAATGTAAGTTTATACAGGGGGATAAGCCTAAATTGAAAAATCGGGGAAATCCCATCAATTCAATTTGCAAGTAAAACGTTAGAACTACAGTAAGATCCCTCTTATCCGAGTTGGATGGGGACCGGGGGCAACTCGGATTTGCGAAAAACTCGGATGGCGCGTTTCATTTGTTTATTTGCTCTCGTAGGCCTAGCATAGGCCTAGCCACACATGTAATGGATAAAGGAACATAAAAACACACGATACACTTCATACAGGGTATACTAAATGAATTTAAATAGCTTGTAAATCAGCCAAAACACACGTACCAATTAGGCTACATGTCGTAATAAAAACGTATGTCTAGGCCTAAACTCGACGCAGTAGGCTAGGCTAGGCCTACAATGCAAACATAGGCCTAGCTAGGCCTAGGCCTAGCTCTCTTTCTCATGTGGAAACCCCCTCACTACTATATCCGCGCTAAAGCTCTCGTCGCAAGATAAAGCCTGGGAAAGAAAGAACATAAGCCAGGAATAACAATCCTATGCGTCGTGATAACGAATTTCGTGAATCGGTTAAAAGATGATTGCTTTGCGAATTCTACTTCTAAAACCAACCATCCTTGTCCCGTCAGCTGTGAGTGTGAGTTGGGTTTGGGTCGTACGCGCATCTCGTACTGCGCAGACGGCGGTTGTCCAAAATTTATTGCCGCATCTTTCTCTCTTGCACTCACTCGTGGCATGGGCGCGACTCGCCGAGACGGACGGAAGCACGTGATAGCTTTTCAACGCGCTCTGTCGCAACTCCAAAATTTCTCTTTAGGGAGCGGGCACGCTCCGCGGGAAAGACCGCAACCGTAGCGCGTAATTTAAACGGTGAATTAGTCTATAAACGGCCCCGAAATATACCCGGATCTTAAAACGGCTTCCGGGTAATTTCTGGAACCGGGTACCCGATGTCATCCCTACTCGTAAGGCATGCCTACAAATGTATGCGAGTACATTTAAAAAAGTGCGGCGCGGCGTCTGTAATTATTTTTATGTTTTATTTACGTATTTAAAACTTTAATTTTTTTTTTTTTTTGGGGGGCTCGGTTAACACGGAATATGGATAAGAGGAGATCGGATAAGAGGATCTTACTGTATAGGCCTAGGGTAGTATAGTATGTATTTGTGAATAGGCCTACAGCTTTTTTATTCATATAAATTTGGAGTGTTATTGTAACGTCATTGTTTTTTAATTTAAAACAAAAACACGTCCACGTAAAAGATTAAAATCCTTAGTATAGATTCGGGTGTTCGAATTCATGTACTAACCCTAGTACTAGTAGACCTACCCAATGTTATCCCGAATACAATTAGAGATGGGTGTAAGGAGCATTTTCAAATCTGTTTAAAGCACTCTGATTTTGAAATTTAGCATTTAAGACAATTTTGAAGTACCAAAATTAACTCACAAAATTGATCAACTCTTGTTCCGCTCTTCAAAAACCGTATTACGGTATTATAAGATTTGTTTATACTAGTACCTGAAATGGATTACCACAGTAGGTACCTACTACAAGTTGATTTAAAATGAAAAATAAGTAAAGTTGGTACTAAAATTCATTTGGATAAACCTTAAAAATTAAAAGTAAAAAAATTACCTTTTGCAGCATTATATTCAAGAATTGCAAACTTGCTGATTTGTTTTGTACACTCTATCTACAGTACTATTTACAAAATAAATTTACCTATATCTAACAACTAGTCTATTATAATACCGGTAGGCCTACTATAAGTAGGCCTACTAACAAAATTGCTGTTGCCGCTAGATAATTAATAAAAAAATTATAAAATAACTAGCTAGGCTTAAGCGGCTATATAACGGTATAGCATATTAGTCTTGTGAGATATGTTGAATCTCAATTAAAATCAACATTTCTACAGTGGGCAAAAACAAAGTATTCTTTAAGAAAATGTGAGTATGAGTTGGAGAAATTTGTATCTGGCTTCTACATACCAACTCAAAAAAACTGGTAGTAATACTAAGACATAGATGTGCTCACTCTAATTTATGAGCCCAGAATAGCTTAAATGTTTGAATTATCTACAGACAAATGAAATAAATAATACACTTTTGGCTACAAATAAACAAATTGATTTGAATCTTGAAAGATTTATTTTAGAATACATAGTAAAGAGAGTGGAGTGAATTTAGCAATAAAATGTGCATATTATTATGATATTGCAGGTAGAGGTAGTTATTGCCCGTACCTATCCTTTTCTGGTAAGCCTCTCATCAAAGCTTTCATCTGCATCTGAATCTTCTCCTAAAATGGAGATGTGAGGTGGTTGAAGAGAAAGCATTTCCCAAAGAACTAGACCATAAGAGAAGATGTCAGCTTGCTGTTGTTGGGCCCTCCGCCCCTCGAGCACTTCGGGTGCCGTCCAACACTGGGTGCCAATATAGCAGCGGTATCGGCTTGCTGATGTCGTATTGAAGGAGCCGTCAGCGCATAGGGGCAAACACACACAAAATCACACAGCTTTGCCATTTTGAAGTCATCTGCAAGTCAAAAGCAATTTAAGGAAACATAAAGAAAACTAACATTTAAGACCCCCTAATTGCATGTAGGACCAAGTGGCTGATCCAGGGGAGGGATGCAACGGATACGGCGGGTTACATTTTAGTCTAGCCTATAATACGTATTTAAACAATCCTGCAATGTGATGATAACATTCCAAACTGTAGGCCTATGGTAAATTTAATAGAACATATTGAAAAACGTAACCTTCTAAAGCCATTTAAACACGTTTTTATTAAAACTTTGTCAATAATTCCCTGAGTGGCTGGCTCCGGGCCACCCCAGCACACCGATGCGTTGTGCCAACTCCGTCGCCCATCCCATTACAAAGACCCTGGGTCCGCAGGGCCTTGGGCCTACTACAGCACTAATTAATTACAGACTAACACACAACCAACTAGACCTACCTAGGTGCTGTTTAATTCAAATATAGGCCTAACTTATAATAATAATAAGAGAATTAAAGAGAGGCTATGTACATGGGAATATTGGCTAAGATTTAACATTGCACGATAACTGTAACGGAAACGGGAAGTTCTTGTAGTTCTTGTCTTAAGTATCACTCTCAATCAATCATAGGCCTATAAATAAATGCGTATTTTTAGAGTCTAACCACTCAGTCACTTTAAAGAGAGAGAGGCCTTGAAAGAGTCAACTATAGGCCCTACTATTTGAAACTTTTTTGGGAACTTTTTCAATTTCTGCTTCCATTGTCATCCGATTGAGATGCAATTTTGCGTTATTGTTGAGCAAAGATATGGTCACTCACTCTTCTATAGTCATAGATAACCAAACATCATTGCGCATTACGCACAAATAAATTCCGAAATTTACCAATTTTAATGACTACAAAATCAAAAATCCTAAAATCAATTTAATTTATACTAATGATTTTTTGTGATGGTTTAAAAAAATTAGCCTCTATTAGAATACGTACTTCATTTAAACGACCATAATAGCCCCTATATGTGCAAAGGCTGGTAATAATCCATAAAAACTGGCTTCAAGAAAACTTTCAGAAAAAATCACAGGTAGGCCAGGCGTGAGATGGAACACAGAGATTCAACAAGTAAACGTTCTCATTCAAGAACTGATTGAAAAAGGACCAAACAAGAAAATAACATTCCTAAACATTGAAAAAATAGAAGCAACAAAATATACAAACCATGGCCTACACTTAAACAAGCAAGGCAAACTCGAACTTTGCCAAGAAATAATAAAGGCAATCAAACAGCGAGATCCTGACCTAATAGGCCTAGGCCTAGTACCAGTACATGAAAAATCATTCAATCCAAAACTCAAGACAGCAAACCCAAACCCGAACATAGACTCACCACCGCTAGCAATATACGGAGAACAAGAAATCAACCAGCGACACAAGCTAAAAACAAACATAGGCCTACCTACCCTTGTCAAAGGGTTGTCAAACACACGTGGCTCCATGATACATTGGACCACAGAAACACAAAACATCATGGACATGGAATTACCGGACACAATGAATCAGATAGCCAGCATGGCAGATGATTTTCTCCTGAACAATAAAGACACCACCACAAGACCGGAAAAATGATGACACCACCACAATACTTGAAAATGAAGACACCTCCACAAGACCCATAAATGAAGGCACATCCACAAAAACTGAAAATGGAAGGAACTACGACAAGACCTCTACAAACCAGGTCAAAATACCTACACCGATAAAAACACAAGTGACAAACACACTTAAGAAAACAACTAAACTACCTACATCCAAATACAGAACACAACAAATAGAACCAAAAATCACAAGAGTGTATCGAAACAAAACTCTTTTTATTGACCCAAGAACACCACAAACCCAAAGCAAAATGAACCAAAACCACAAAAATAAAGAAATAAACCACACAATAAACCATTAAACACAAAAAGCCATAGGCCTACACTCAAAATAATCCACCAAAACATTCAATGTATAAGAAACAAAATTACAACTTTTAGAAATATTCCTCCAAAATGAATACGCCCAAAATAACAAAATTGACATTCTTAACATCTCGGAACACTGGCAAAATGAAGAAAATCTCAAATCACTACACATTACAAACTACACTTAGCCTCATACTACTGCCGTAAATCACACATACATGGAGGGACAGCAATATACGTAAATAATAAACTAAACGCTACTATAGTTGAACGATCAGATATATATCTAAATCAATAGAAATACACCTTGAATGTGCCGCATAGAACTAAAAGTAAAAACAAAAGCAAAACGTAATCATAAATACACACAAGAAAATCTCCCTATAGAAAACCTTATAATAATAACCATTACCGATCAACACAGGTGACAGTAAAACATTTTTCAACAATTAGAAATAATACTTAACCAACTCATTCAAGAAAACAAAAAAATAATATTACTAGGTGATTTTAACATTAACTCAAACCCTACAAACAAACCGAAGAAAAACTAAATAAAGAGCTACAAAATCTACTCGCAACATTTGACCTAGACACAACAATACATCAACCAACAAGACATGATCAATACCACAATAAAAGCTCATCAATAGACAAAATCATCACAAACGTAACACAATCCTACTCGTCAACCATTGTGGAAAGTCAGCTGTCCGATCACAATGCACAACAAATCACAATAGAACAAGACACCCAAACTCCCCAAACAGAGATAAAGTTAATTAGAAAATATACACAGCAAAGAAGGGAAGCTTTTAGACAAGAACTAGGAAACACAAAATGGGACACAATAACTCAAACATCTTGCCCAAATGAAGCTTACAACAAAATGGAAAATATGTTGAAAACGGCCTTCACTTCACACTTCCCAGAAACTAGCATAAAAGTAAAAAATCTGCACAAAAACCCTAGATGGATAACAAAGGAATTATAATACAGCGCTAACAACCTCAAATCGATATATTCACTAGCACACCACTATTCACACTCAGACTTTATAAATAGCTATCACAAAACATACAAACATACATATATAAAAAAACATCAAAGCGGCAAAAAGACTGGACACCGAACAAAGAATCACATCTAGGAAAAATAAATCAAAAGCAACTTGAAACATATAAAGAAAACACAAATAAAATAGAAAAGATTAAAAAGGAAAACATTGAACTTGAAATCGACAACAAAATAGGAACAAACGGAAACGTTATATCAAACACGTTCAACAAATTTTTTGCCCAAGACAGCAACACGACTCCAAGACAAAAACAACAAAACAAACGACATGACATACAAAGACTATCTAAATAAGACCACATCACCACAAACCTCAATCTTTATACATCAAACAGATGAAAATGAAATAATAGAAACAACGAAGCTGCTAAAAAGCAAAACCTCAACTGGGTAGATCTTGTACCAATTAGTTTAATACAAGAATGTATAATAGAACTAGCCACTCCACTCAAACAAATTTTCAACCTGTGTTTAGATGAGGGAACCTTCCTGATAAATTAAAAATTGCAAAAATCATCCCAATACTTAAAAAAGGAAATAAGATGGAAATAAATAACTACAGACCAATAGCACTCCTACCAGCAATATCCAAAATAGTATTTGAAAAATCTTAGCAATTAAAATTACAAACTTTCTAGAAAAACACAACATTCTATCTACCAAACAAAACGGATTCAGGAAGGGAAAAAATACCATCGACACAATCGAGAAATTCGTAAATGTAATTAGTAACTCCCTGGACAAAGGCATTGGTATTTTCTGTGACCTGTCAAAAGCGTTTGACTGTGTAAATCACCAAATCCTTCTTGACAAGTTACATCATTATGGGATCAGAGGGAAACCCCACAAATTATTTACATCATACCTATCAAACCGACAACAATACACAGAAATAACAATGCAAAACTCAAATAACACGACCAAAATAAATTCTCACATGCAAGCCTCAGAACATGGAGTGCCTCAAGGCTCGATTTTAGGACCACTCCTATTTATTATCTACATAAACGACTTGCCAAACATCATAGAGTTAATTGAAATATTTGCTGATGACACAAGCATCCTCTCCACAGAAACAAATAACCTTTCACTAAAAGAATCGCAAGAACTAGAATTGGAAAAAGCTACAAAGTGGCTCTTAGCAAACAAATTAATATTAAACGAAACAAAAACTACTTTTATTCACTTTAATTCGTCAAAAAAGGAAAAAAAAATCCGAACAGATAAGAGAATTAACAAACAAACACACTAACTCAAAGATACAAAACTCAAAAAGGACAAAATTTCTAGGACTTAAAATAGACAAAAATCTGACATGATATCCACACATTGAAAACCTTACAAAGAAACTCAACTCCACATGCTTTGCAATCAGACAGATCAGAAATATATCGAACATAAAAACAGCAAAAATTGTATATAACTCATACTTCAAATCGCACTTAAGTAATGGAATAACCCTATGGGGAACCTCACCATCATCGCAACAGATATTCAAAATTCAAAAAAGAGCAGTCAGAGCAATAGTAAAGGCAAACCCTAAAACATCTTGCAAACCCATCTTCACACAACTAAAGATATTCTCCCTCTACAGTTTGTATATATATGAAGCAGCACTCTCCATAAGGAAAAGGATACACACCATTCAAACGCGAAGCCAGACACATCAACACATGACTCGACACAACACCGAACTTGAACAAAACCATTTCAAAACGAAAAAGGGACAATTAAATTCAGAATACATAAAAATTCAAATTTATAATAAACTTCCGAAAAATGTAAAGGCATCAAATTCCTCAAACATTTTTAAAAAAAGACTCTGCAGATTTCCTAAATATAAAGAACAGTTCTACAGCATAAACGAATTCTTACATAAATGAGCACGGTTACCGTAACCTAGAAACACTATGTCTTTAGATTTTAGTATTAAGCAAAATATTGGACTACTAAATAATTGTACAAAGTAATATATAAATAGTCTACAATTAGATAGATATATACACATATTCATTTAACTTATATACCTTATTTAACATATATTATACCTATATCTAAAATATACTAGGCCAAAACTAGCTAGGCCATAGAATTAAGGCAAAAAATAATGTACATAACCTCTAGAATTAAGTATACATAATTATTTATATATGTAATGTTAGGCCAAACCCCTAAGTCTGGCCACAAAAAGGGTAATACAATATAAAATTATTGTCATCAAAATGTAAAAATTGAACCCAAATAAATATTCTATTCTATTCTATTCTATAAATATTCTATTCTATTCTATTCTATTCTATTCTATTGCAGACTCAAGGAAGACAGCTGGCAAAACACTTTGGAAACTGAGCAGTTAACAGCTGCTGCTACTTGATGGTTAAAAAGTAGGCCTAGAAAGTAGGCTTAGTAGTGCCAACAAAAATGAGGTGGGGGGGGAGATTTTGAAGCCCAAGGAAACCGTACGACACAAGAGTTGGGAACCACTGGCCTACCCCCAGGATACCCACAGTTCAGTAATAAAGTGTTACAACGCAGGATTGATTGTTACGTAAAATAAAAATATGTACTGTCTTCTGTATGATCCCTGGGCTGTTTCGTCGTGTCGATGATGAGGCCACTGCTCGACGTTTTGCCACCCATGTTGGGGCTTCTTCAAGAATGAATGATTCTTGAAGAAGCCACCAACATGGGTGGCGAAACGTCGAGCAGTGCCTCATCATCGACACGACGAAACAGCCCAGGGATCATACAGAAGACATCTACGGGTCGTGAAAGCCTACAACATCTCAAAAATATGTACTACCTTTAATGAGTATATTAGCTGACTTGAGGTCTCCATGCAGCAAGTGACGTGTTGTGTGCAAGTAATCCAGAGCACAGGCTAGGTCAAGTCTACTTTGAGTATAATTGGAACAGGGAATGGCCCCATGTTCTCTTCATCACGTGACTCAATCAGATCTGCTAGAGATGTATTGCACTCTTCCATCGCAAGGCATTTACGACCATCGCTAGTTTCAGTCAAAGCTCGAAACCCAACTATGTTTGGGTGACTGATAGTTTGGAGAATTTCGGCTTCATAATTGATTCTTTTATCATATTCCATGAGGGTAGCTTCTTGGGATCGGTTTGTCTTTTTGATAGCCCATGGAGACCGGTAAGCACCAGCACATGGGGATCGTACCATACTATAAACAGAGACACCTGGAAAATAAAACATCGACTTTTAGGAACAGCACTTATTATGGCCAATAATGTATCACTCCCGGCATCAGGCTTAGTCACTACCAAAGGCATGTTTCTGCACAATGCCATAAGGCTGAGGATTCAAATTCCAGTTGGGCAAGTGTTTAATATTAATAGTTTTTTTTGGATGAGCGTAGCGAGCGAAGCGAGTGAAGCGAAGACTTCAATTTCACTGACCCCCAAAAAATTTTGCTCGGGTGTTTTTTGTTTGTTTGTGTGTTGTTTTTTTTTCTCTGTCTGTTTGTTCGCTCTCTACCGGGCAAACGGCATATGCGATCTTGATGAAAATTTGACAGGACCTTCGAAATCTCTGAACTTAGACTTGCTACGTTTTTGGGTACAATCGAAGAAATATTCTCATGAATATCGTACTTTTACGATTTTTTCGATTTTTTGTGCGATATTTTCGTGCCATTTGGGACAATTCTGACCAAACGGGTAAGGCTACAACGTTCATACAATACATGGACATTAAGGTTATGGTGATGTAGTACATTTTGAAAGAAAAAGTTGAAAAAATTAGCCAGAATCTATTGAAATAAAGCTTTTATAATAAGTTTTTTGATTTTTGTGCGATATTTTCGTGCCGTTTGGGCCAATTCTGACCAAACGGGTGGGGCTACAACATTCATATTATACATGAGCATAAGGTTATATGGTGATGTAGTACCTTGTGAAAGAAAAAGTTGAAAAAGTTAGCCAGAATCCATAGAAATAAAGCTTTTAATATAAGCTTTTTACGGTAAATAATACCAATTGACAAGAAACAATAGAAACTTGACAACAATCACCCTACAATGCGTAGGCAACAAAACAAAGCACTTGCAAAAGTAAAGATATCCCACGCAAACTAAAAACTTTAAAAGCTCATCCATCAACGCGGGGACTTTAGCGTTTCCTAGTATATAGAAATAAAGCTTTTAATATAAGTTTTTTGATTTTTTGTACGATATTTTCGTGCCATTTGGGCCAATTCTGACCAAACGGGTGGGGCTACAACGTTCATATTATACATGGACATTAAGGTTATGGTGATGTAGTACCTTTTGAAGAAAAAGTTGAAAAGCTAGCCAGAATTCATAGAAATAAAGCTTTTAATATAAGTTTTTTTCGGTAAATAATACCAATTAACAAGAAACAATAGAAACTTGACAACAATCACCTACAATGTGTAGGCAGCAAAAAAAGCACTTGCAAAAGTAAAGATATCCCACGCAAACTATAAACTTTAAAAAGCTCATCCATCAACGCGGCGGGACTTTAGCGTTTTCCTAGTATAATTAACTAGGCCTGCGCAGAGAATGCCGATTGTACCCAAACATGTAGTTTGGGCTAGCCTAGCCAAACCTAGTTGAGCTACAGCCACAGGGATTGGAGGTCCCTATATAAAGGTCAATGCACAAAACGGCCTACAATATTTTATTATGTATACATAGCAACAGAATAACGGGCTTTTTTAATACTAGGCCTGTCTATTCTCCATTGAAATGTTTAATGCACTTTCACACTTTTGGGGCAAAGGGGGGGGGGGGGGGGTTGGCTCTTTCATATCAGCCAACTTTAATAGACTTTCAAGGTTTTGACTCTAGGATGATTAGGCCTACAACAGCCATAACAGGCCATGGTAATGTCCGGAACGGGAAGCTTAAAGGTTAATGCACAATTGCCAGGTAATGATAGAGGAACAATAACGACAACGGAAAGACAGAAACGTTATGGGCTTCGATGCATAGCCCGTGAAGCAAGCCGACGGGAACAAATCAAATAATAAGGGTGTAAACTGTAGGTATCTTGTTATTTTGTTATTCCGCATAGGGCCTATACGGGAAAGACTTCGGTGGTATGGGCACGTACGTACGAAGAATGAAGCTAGATAGAATCTCAATTCCCAAGAAGAGAATTTGAATGCACATGCGGGGGAGTACCGGTAAGAAGAGTTGAATGCCCAAGAGATAGATGGAGGGACCAAATAAAATGGAGCGTTGAAGTAAGAGGGAAATCATGGGAGAGAATTAAGAAAGAAAGAAGATGGAAGGATAGAAAGAAATGGAGAGAACTGGTAGAAATGCCTGTCATTAAACGAGGGAGCGGAGCGACCGAGTGTCTCCATTTAACTCGAACGGCTCTCATTCTGTGATTCTGTTTGTCTATCTGTCTATACGTCGAAAATCAGCCGAACCGCTGAACAGATTGCGCTGAAATTTTAAACAGACATCCGGTACGAGTTTACTGAGAACTGCTACACAAATCAGCTAGATTCATTGCGATTTAATCCTACAATAAATTAAATGTGATTTTTAAAATATCTATAGCATTTGTTTAGTAGCAGCTAATGGACGGTAACTACGTGGCTTGCATGGCCTATTGGTAAGCATTTAGACTACCGCACGGAGGGTTGGGGTTCGATACCCATTAGCTCGAACATTTTTATATTTTTACACCCACATATTATTTTTGAGGGGTGTTAAATGGGTAATAAAACTTAGGTGATTTTGTTTATCTTGGAAATTTGGTAATGTTTCACGCTATACATTTTGAACATGATTCGCATTTTAAATGTTCAATTTAATAACTAGGGAAACGCCAAAGTCGTTGTTAAACGAGTGAGTGAGCCATGTGTTGAGTACCCGGGAACATCGCCTTTTCTCCCATATACCTAAGGCTCGATCTAGCACAGTAGGCCTATGGGGAATGATACCAGATACTAGATACTATACACAAAGGTCACTCACTCGTTTAACAACGACTTAGGCGTTTTCCTAGTAGAAGACATTGAAGATGATGAGGAGGTGCTGAGCCTGGCTATAGCAAGCACTGAAAGTCCACAGCCCGAGAAACAGGTGATACGTCACCCCCGACCTGACTTATGTTGGAACCAGATGTTTGATTATTATTATTATTACCTAGGCCTACTCACAAATACACAATCATTTAAGCCTAGACTAATAAAATAGTGTAGGCCTATACTTTCAAGATTTTGATTGGTTCCGGTAATGTCTGGAACAGATTAGGCTACATAAAGTTAAAACTTGGTGAAGTTCCCATTGTATTTAAATACCTTTCTTCCTGTTGTCATTACCGTTCCCATTATAGTTAACGGGTCATCAACCTTCATTGAGCAACATATCGTAAGTTAACATGAGATTCCAGGTCGATGCACAATTGCCTGATAACGGGAACGAGAACGCTCGGGAAGATAGTGACGTTAAGGGCTTTGATGCACAATACAAACCCCATGAAGCTGACATGGTGAAGTGTAAAAAATAGGCGTACCTAGTACCTACCACAGCTTTATGAAATCTCTGGTACCGTATATCAGCTGATAAAATTTTGTGTAGGTAGCCTACATTTTTAACAGGCCGTGGACAACTTAAGAGGAGTCACTGAGGCTGTCACGGAGATGAGTTTAAGCGCTCAGCTTTCTGTTTTTTTTTGTTTTTTTTTAAGTAAACGGTAGTGATGACATCGAGTACCGGTCGGTAGGTAGTAAATATTGGAGTCGACTCCTCGATCGGCAGTAAAAATAAGAGAAGATTGGGTACCTAACCTACGAAAGAGTAAAGACCCTTCTCGGACGAATTTGTTCTAGGGGGGAGTAAAAAACTAACATATTTTGGCAGTAAGTGACAACAATTTATTGTTTTTCTTTAAAGGTTGGTTGGCTTGGTATTAAACAAACAGCATAATCTAGGTTATCTGACACAATATCCGACAACGCAACCCACTTTCGAAGGGATGACTCCTTGAAAATGGAGTCGACTCTAAAAGGAGTCGGGTAGGAATCTAGTAACGGTTAGAGCGGCTGCTAAATGATCAACATAGGCCCTAGTTGCCCAACTCGGCAACTCCATTGCACAACTTTATTGCTAGCCCTGCCATACGAGCAATAAAATGAAGAAACAGTGGTGACACCTACCGGTACTGTTGTGATTGGTGATCTGATAAAGTATCACGTAATACTTTGAAGAGATTTCCTGAATTGAAACCCATGTTTTCGATTTTTCATTTTTCTCGTTTTGGACTTAGGCCTAGGGCCTACCTCTTGCAATGATTTTTTTTTAAGGCTAATTTATTCACCAAGTGTGGGGATCAATATAAAGGAATCTCTATTAAAATTCATGCAAAATTTTGTAGGCTAATGATATTCCCAACCGTTCAGCTGCAATCGTCAACACCAGAGCGTGTGCATATGAGTTAGGGCTAGGCCAAGCTCAGTGCCCCCTCTAAACTCTGATTGGTTCCAGTAATGCATGGAATGGGAGTGCTATGGAAATTATAAAAATGAAACTATATAACAGGTAGTAACGTTATAAATACTAGGGAAACGCCAAAAGTCGTTGTTAGACGAGTGAGTGAGCCATGTGTTGAGTCACCACATTACAACACACACATTACACACACATTATTTTTCTTCCCCCTATCTTAGATCTCCCTAGCCTATCATTGGCTAAAGTGGCGCATTATGGCCGGATAGTTGACGTGCCCTTAAACTTAAAAACTTAAAAACCCTATTATTTATACCACAATATAATTAGGCCTACCTAACTTAAATCCAATTAATGTTAACGGGTACTCAACACGTGGCTCACTCGCTCGTCTAACAACGACTTTGGCGTTTCCCTAGTTACCTTACAGTTGACGTGCCCTTATACCAACTAAACTTAAAACCCTATTATTTATACCTATATAATTATCAAACTTAAATGCAAATGTTGCCGTGTACTCAACACATGACTCGCTAACTCGTCTAACAACGACTTTTGTGTGTTCCTAGTCGAGTTGGCTAAAGCGCCCTTATAGCCGAAATGTGGGAGACGTGGGTTCAATGCTCGGGAAAGATTTTGTAATTACTGGATTGTATTTTTTAAAATATTTAACATGTTTTGAAATGCATATAACGCAGTGTAGTCCATCATCTGTGACTATACTATGGAAAACATAGCCAGTACGAAACACGTGAAAATATTGCATGGTTTACTCAATCTACGAGCGGATTTGGGGGTACCTTGACGTCAACATTCGATGAACCTTGACACGGCATTTCACAGCCAGGTAAATAACAAACAAAAAATATTATTTCAAAATGAAAATCATTGTCGTTAAAATAATTCCTATAGCCTACATTTCAAAGTATTTTTCAGTTTTTTATTTCTTGCAGGGTTTAAATCACAACAGATTGTGCTCATTTTGTTAGCAGTTCTCAGTTACCTGCTCACGGATGCCTGTTTAAAATTTCAGCTCAGTCTATTTGGCCGGCAGACATTTAACAGCCTACATTTAACATTTAACATTTAACAAACAGAATTAATCACGACCAAGGACCCGATCGAGTAGCGTTGTAGACTACGTTCGCTGCGCTCACTCGTCTAATAAATCATTGGACTTTTTCACTGTTAGTTTTGTTAAATATTTTGTTAACTAACAGTGAAAAAGTCCAATGATATATATTTATAATGCCATGGGAAAATTACGGAAAGTTAAAACTTGGCGAAGTTCCGTTGTCGTTGCCGGAGTAGGCCTACGGGAAGCTTTATTGTAAATCGAGTCAAAAGTTAACACTAAATTAAACGGAACTCTTTCGGTTGGTATGGACAGTTTTGATCAGTCGGCACTTTAGATTTAAAATAGCGACGTTAAAGGTTTTGTGGGTACTTTCGATTTAAAATGGAAGTGGCTATTTAACCGTAGCTACGGGAAATTACGGTTCTCAATTCGTCCGTAGCATGAACGAAGATCAGCGGAAATAATCGAAGGTATCCGAATCGTCCGCAGGATACCACGTTACTAGGCCAATAGTTTCAAATATCACAGTGCATTGTGGCAGAGTGGTAGCGAGTCCGAATTCTATGCGAGAGGTCAGCGGTTCAAATTTTCGTTTGGTCGTTTTTTTTTTACCATTCTAATTGGGTCCATGTTTTTCTGCAAATGATTTCACTACATTCGGCCCCGTCGCAACACAATTCTAGATGATAAAAGCGTTTAGAAAGTGCTGCGCCGCGCTAGTTCTAGGATAGCCTACAATCGATAAGAGCGCACCCGAAATCCTTTCCGTTAAAAACGAGTTAAGATTTAAAATAGCAAACGTTAAAGGTTTTGGTAAGTAGAGTATTTTATTAAAAAAACGATTTAAGATTTAAAATAGCAACTTTTAAGGTTTGGTAAGTAGAGTTTTCTATTGAAAAGGTTGGTAGGCCTACAAAATAAATGTCATGATAACATGGCGCGCCGGCAACAGTGAAATGGTAGTGTTTGTGTTAAATCTTTTTTAATTATAACAAAATTTCGTATATTTTCAGAGGGGTTTATTATTGAATTAACGTAATTTACTTCCCGTTCCTAGGGTTAAATTAGCAGGCCTAATTTTCCGTATCCACAGTTCGAGTACCTTCGGTGATTTCCGCCGATGTTCTTTTCATGCTACGGACGAATTGAGAAACTTTAATTTTCCCGAGCTACGGTCGAATAGCCTCAGCGTTTTAAAAATAGCGACGTTAAAGGTTTCGTAGGTACACATAAAAAAAAACGGGTCCATACCAACCGAAAGAGTACCAATTAACTTTCCTTACCGCTGGGCCCTAGCATTGTTGGTACTCTTTCGGTTGGTATGGACAGTTTTTTATGTGTACCTAAAAAACCCTTTTAGCGTCGCTATTTTTAAATCAAAAGTACCTACAAGCCCTTTTAACGTCGATATTTTAAATCTAAAGTACCTACTGATCAAAAACTGTCCATACCAACCGAAAGAGTCCGCATTGTTGTTCCTGGGCAATAATTGTGCTCGACCTTAAAGTTCCTTCCCCCTTATTCTCAGCGGACAATTGTGCACCGACTTCAAACCTTTTTAAATAGGCCTAGCCCAGGCCTAGGCCCTAGGGTTTGGGGTAGGCCTACCAGGCTAGGGCTAGCTTAGCCTATTGTTTATAACCTAGGGCCTAGCGGATACCCAAAGGCCTAGCCTAGGCCTAGCTTAGAAGGAAGGCCCTAGGTAGGTCGGCACTTCTTCGGCTAGGGGGGGCCAAACCTTTATACACCTTGTTAACAACAGCTAGGCTATATTTCCTTTTACTACTTATGTTAAAAAATGTACTTTCGTTAGGTTAACCAACTTTCCGCTGGCTACAGTGCGCGCGCTAGTTCTAGGATATAATCGATAAGAGCGCACCCGAAATCCTTTCCGTTGCAGTGATATAAAAGTGGACCCCTAGCCGAAGAAGTACGGTGGGTCTAGGGCTGAGAAAACCCCTTTGTGGGCTGGGCCCTATTGGAAAATCATAGTGGGGCCTTCCCGGGAATCTATGTCCTAGGCTGGGCAAACAAAAGATGTGAGATTACCTGTTCCAAAACCCAAATTTTCCTTTTGCGGTTTTCGGTATTCTAACGGGTTTTTCCTTCGCTAACGACTCACGACTCACTGGTGTTGGGAGTACTACATCCATTATCGTGTAGTTTACAAGTTAAATCGTTTTTTCAAAGGAAAAGGTTTGCAGATCGTTTAAGTTTATTTGGGGGGAATGACCGAGAAGTAAATTGCCCGCAACCGCAAGGGTTTTGTTTTATTTTTTTGTTTATGTTTACTTCGCCACCGCCATGACTGAAAACGGGGGAACAAAAACGATAGGTCGAAAATTACGTGCGAGGTAATTTCCCACATTTTTCAAAAATTCAAACACATGGCGGGATTCATACGGGTTTGGGAAGCATCAAAACCCAACCATGACCCCAAAAACACAATTCAAAAAAAACACCAAACCAACTTTTTTGTGAACCGAATACAAAAAATTTAAAAACAAACGCAAAAAAAAATTATATTAGCACTGCAAAAAAACAATCCCCCACCATACACAAACTCGTACGTACGTCAAAAAATTTTTAAATTTTAATTTTTGGGAAAAATCCGGTATGTCAAAACACATGTGCCTTCTATTATACAAAAAAAACTAGGCCCTACCTACTTTGTGGACATGTGTGTATTATTTTTTTTTTTAAAATTTTCCGGGTTTAACATTTTCCCCCATAATTACCATTTTTTTTTAAAAAAAATAAAAAAGGTAGTAAAACCGATAGGTCGGCCCCTCCCGCTCCGGATATCCGTCAGCTTTTCTGAAACTGTTTCAATCAACGGCTGAACGTAAGAACACAAAATAAGGGAAAAAAAGTCTTTACTTTTTTTATTTTTTAAATTTTTATGACCCCCCATTTACGAAAAAATTTAAACATTCCGGATAGAGGGACATTAGCTCCATAAGGCCGTTTTCACAAACTTTGTTTTAGTTTTTAAAAAATTTTATTGTTTACAAGAAGTCAGATACCCGATGGTTATTAATGTTTCAGGGGCCCTGTCATAAAAGTATCCTTTTCTTGGTCGCGTAAGGTTTATTGCGTTGATTGGTGTCGTAAGAATTTTTTTTTTTGTTATAACGAGACTAAAATAAAAACAATTTCCACGTTTTTACTATCCCCTTATAACAAACCAAATAATGTGAAGCGGCCTTAGTGTGCTATATTTTCGGTTTCGCAGTTTTTGGGGTGACGCTGACGAATTTTCTTCATTTTTCTTTTTCATCTCAATACTCGACTACTTCCCTTTTAATCTTTTTCAAAAGTTCCACCAGTTTCCCAATTAATTATTTTTTGTGTGAATTCGTTTCCCATAATGAATAACGTGTTTTTTCTAAAAAATAATCGGAGGGACCGCTAAAGAGCACTCAATTAAATTTGGAAGAAAGGGTAAAAAAAACTATTTTATTGAGTAAGTTTTATAAGAAGAATTAAAATTTAAATTTGTATAAAGGTTCGATATTATGTTTAATGAAATTTTGAAATGTGATAAAGAGGGAAAAACACTATCACAAAAATTCGGGGGACGGGGGATTCGAGCCCCTTTACTTGGGAGAAACCCTTTTTCATCGGCATCCCAGCCCCCGCTGACGTCTCAAATAAAGCACGATTCTGCTAGCTAAAATAAACTCAAATGGTGGGAAAAGTGCAGGACAGTTAAAATTTTAAAAAAATAGCAATGTCCGGTCACCTATTAGAGTACTTATCTAAAAGTTTTCTCTTTCAGGATTATCTGTCATTCATCATTTTTAAAAAAAAGCATAATAATTAAAAAAAGAATATTACCAAATATTGAAATATTGGGTTATTATTTTCAGATTGTATAAATAAGTTTCGATTTTTAAGGGGATCTCCCCCCCCCAAAATTATGATATTTTTTTGCATTGATTAGTTTTTGTTGGCGTCATTGGGGTTATTTTTAAATTTTGCGCCCGTTTAAAGAGAAATACAATGATGAGTGATGATCGATTATTACAACATTTTTTTCGAACAGTTTATTTCCCTTATGTTTTTAAATAATATACTGGGAAGGATTGGTGAACGACGTCGGTGGCCCAAATATTTTCAGAAAAAAGAATCGCGCAGTACTTTCTCCATCTTGACGCATCGAGGATTTATTTCTTTAGGGGGGGGATGTGACACCTGTCCTTTCGATCATTCGGTCCCACGCCAACATGAAGACCTCGCACAGGTAAGAAATTAAAAACTTTATTTCATCAAGTAATTACAAATAAACTTGCTAAAATATAATGCATTCAGCCTTACAAGTCCCCTAGTAAGTATTCATAAACAACATTATTTAATTTAGTGTTGAATCGTATTTGTCTAAATGCATCAGTATCCTAAAATGTTACCCAGCGAGCACATTATTACTGAATACGAGGTTTTAAGCATAAGCCGTTTTGAAATGAATTTATTTATGTATTATTTATTTATTTATTTATTATTTAGATATGCATTACTTTTATCAAAATGTTACACTACCACTCTGGGCTAGATAATGATTCATGACTTTTTTTTAAATTTCTGAATTGTAGTAAATAACTCGAGAAAGGAGAAAACTATTCAAAACTGTGCCGAATTTTAAATGTCTGTGTCACTCGCTGATCTCATATTTTTGAATAAGCTGCGGCACAAAGTGAATTTTTACGGTTTTTTTTCCTACGAGAACACGAAATCTTCAAGCTTCTCAAAGAAACCGGCTAGACATTTTTACTTACTCAACCTTAAATTGGATCCAACGTGCTTTCAACCAACTAATTTCCTTCTAAGAGATCTTGTTATAAAATATAATTTCCAATGTAACCTGATGAAAAGTTTATTACGAATGTTATGATATATTGAGAATTATTAATGAATCAACTAGTAAATTTAGACATAATGAATGTGGGTGTGAAAAGTTGTAAAGGAAAGGCCATCGTTCAACGTGGCATGTTGGAATTTTCATTCATTTAATTGTACTTGATCTCAGACTTTCATCAATATTGAACAATTTTGCAAAATTATTAAGCGAGCGAAGCGAGCGTTTCCATTTGACTCTGCCGGAAAAAATAGTCACTGTTTTGTTTTTTTGTTTGTTTGTTTGTTTGTTTGTTTTTTGTTTTTTGTTTTTTGTTTGTATGTCCCGCCATAACGTTCGAACGGAGGCTCGGATCGAGTTGAAATTTGACCATTCGCAAGCTTTGTTCTCGATTGAATGCCATTAGTTTTGTGGCAAAATCGTTCAAAAAGTTAAAAAGTTACATAAAAGTTAATCGAAGTTTTTTTTTCAAACTAACGGCGACAAATCTGAGATGGCCAAATCATTTAGAATGTCCGTCCGGTCACGAATATGTTAATTTTATTTTGATCCGATAAGTAGTGTAGATAGAAATTACATTATAACAAAGTACGGTTACCATGGCAACCGAAAGTCGCGCAGCTTTTTTGGCTCATGATAGCAATCGAACGGAGGCTCGGATCGATTTGAAATTTTGACCATCCGCAAGCTTTGTTTCGATTGAATGCCATTAGTTTTGTGCAAAATCGTTCAAAAGTTAAAAAGTTTACATTAAAAGTTATCGAAAGATTTTTTTTTTTTAAACTAAACGGCGACAAAATCTGAGGTGGCCAAATCATTTAGAATGTCCGTCCGGCCACGAATATGTTAATTTTATTTGATCCGATAAGTAGTGTAGATAGAAATACATTATAACAAAGTACCGTTACCATGGCAACGGAAAGTCGCGCAGCTTTTTGGCTCATGATAGCGGTCGAACGGAGGTTCGGATCGAGTTGAAATTTTGGACCATCCGCAAGCTTCGATCTGGATTGAATGCCATTAGTTTTTTGGTAAAATCGTTCAAAAAGTTATAAAGTTACATTAAAGTTAACCGAAAGTTTTTTTTTGAGTAAAGGGCGACAAAATCTGAGGTAACCAAATCATTTAGAATATCCGTCTGGTCACGAATATGTTAATTTTATTTTGATCCGATAAGTAGTGTAGATGGAAATTACATTTTAACAAAAATAACGTTACCATGGCAACGAAAAGTCACACGTAGCTGGAGCTTTTTTGGCTCATGATAGCGATTGCACGAAGATTCAGATCAGGTTGAAATTTGGACCATCAACAAATTGTATAGCACGGGCTCGCTTATCAACGCGTCCAACATGAGCGTTTTCCTAGCAATATTACAAAAAGGGCCGTACAAAAAGCAATGAAATATTTTGCATCCCCTATACATTGCAACATAGTTGCAATAAAAATGTCATTTCAGTAAAAAAATATTTTTTACCACATATAATCTCGAGCATAATACTACACTAAAATTACCGTTACAAAAATTATATCTTGTAAACCTGTGATTTTACACTAATTTTGTAAGTTTTTTATCTTGAAATTGCGAACATTTTGTTTTAGTGAATTTCTTAGATCGGCTTCAACCTGCTTATTTATTGTTTTACATGATATACTAGAGGATCATACCAATCTTAAATGGGCCTAAAGACAATTGTGTCTTGAATCTTGCACAAATACGCTTTATTTATTTTATTTAAACGCAAAAACGGTTTCCGAAATTACAATCCTTCTTGGTATCAGCATATTTTAACCAAACCATGCTTGCCCATAATTACAAAAAAAAGACGCAGAGAATTTACAGAAAATGTAGTCGAGTGCATCAAAATTAGTCATTTTTTAATATTTTTTTAAAAACCAAAATCCTCCAAGTTCACGGGGCAGAAAAGTCGTCGCAATGTTATTCCTTGTGGGAGATTTTTGCCGATGAGACCTAAAGAGTTCAGGTCAGAGTGGACCCAATATATTTTTCTGTTACTCTGTGAATTCATAACACGTCAGCATAAATAATTTGTTTTAAATCTAGCAGGTGAATACTACTTTAATATGTATCACCGGTGAGCACAGTTTATATTTTCATTTTTCCTACGGAATGAATGTTTTAAAATGATTAAAAACAATTAATATTACTTCTACTTCCATGTTTCGCCATTAAAGCCGGTATGTTTTCTACAATGCCTGTCAATCGCCACGACATTTTATTTGTAGGCCAAAATGTGTGGGACGCATGACTGTAGAGGGTTCACAAACACATGCCTTCTTCGCATTGAGTTCACCGAAAATACTGAGGGTTGGGGTGTGCTTTTTTAAATTACATAATTATTCAGCGTATTTATTATTTATATATAATATAAAGATGTATTTCTTAATAACTAAACGCATTGTTGTGTTAAGTGGGACATTGTTTTTGTAATACTTCAGTTAGTGACACATTACTAGTAGGCATATAAACACAGTTTCACACACTTTCGACGCTGTCGATGTAATTTTTTTTTTTAAATCATTTTTCGAATAAAGCGTTCAAAATTTTGTTTTGAAATTCAATACTTTAAGGTAATTCTACACGATTGGTATATTATTTACAATCGTCTCTATGAACTCTACTCTTCTTGTGTAATGCATAAAACAAGCATACATCCGGATATAATTTAGTACGGAAAGTTTGACCTTCTTGATTTCTGCGAGAACGTATGTCTATGCTCTTGATTTCTCGCGATAAGTGGGGCAGATTCCGAGGGAAACCGTTACTAGTTTCAATATTCGAGACTCGCAGTATAATGTAGATTGTAGAACGTCTAGAAAAATGTGTTTTCCTCCATTTTGAGAGAATTTCATGAACATTCTATGAGATTACAAATTCACATTAAGGCTGCACAGGAGTAGCTATAATATCGGCGCGATGCAGTGTCCCCGCATTTCAGTTGGAACTCGGCCCACAATTGTCATATCGGCATAATTTTTTTTTTATCTTTACACGATAAAATTTACAAGAACTTGTGTGATGTCGATTTTCGAAATTGTATATAAAATGGGCTTATAAAAAATTGCGAACTTGGACAATATTTGAAAATTTACCTTCACTTTAGAGCTTTAAAAAAAATACAAAACTTTTTATGGAAAATGTACATCACACAAGTCCTAATTTAAACTTTCATCTTCAAATAAAAAAAAAAAAACCAAAACGTGTGAGTAGTTACCGCTAAACTACTGAACTACGAATGCATGTTTTGCCGCTATTTTAGGCCTTTTCACCCCCAGCAACGTGGCGCACTCTGGCGATACCACTTTTTGAGTGACAGGATGGTTATTTATGTTCGAAATAACAATTTCTTTGGGTTTACAGAGTAAAACTGTTCAGCTAATGCAGAACACCACTCAATGCAAAAATACATGTTTACTGTTTGCTATGAACACGGCAACAGTAAGACATTATGTTATTTGTGTAAGCTGTTACGTTTGAATCAACCATTTTATTTTCACGCTGACCCCAATAAGAAACTACACAGCATAATCATAATCGTGCATACGATATAAATTCGATGGAAAATGCTAAATTATAGAAATGACCTGCAATGGTCACAGTTCATATTAGGATTACGCCCGCACATGATGTGAAAAAAATATTTATTTTATACCCTGTAACGGAACGCAATCTTTGTAGCCTAGTATATGATACGTGTCAAATTATAACAGACAAAGAATTAAATTTAAAATTACTCGTTTTGGAGTCGAACCCGGATCATTCGGTTCTATCCGCGCGTTTTCTTTTTGCGCGAGCTGGAGTATCCACGTCACAAAGTACTCGGACTCAATTGCGCAAGGCCATTTAAAAAATGGAAAGTAAAATAGTGTTCCAGTTTGGAGTCGTTCTGTGTTTATTTACACGACTGTCAATACGAAATATCTTAAATATATTGCATTAAATTGTCTCCACGGGGAATAGACCCCGGGCCCGGTATCCCGCTGTCCCGGGCGGTCCGGGGGGGATGCTCTTACCGAATGAGCATTGGAGACGGCGTCATGAATTCAGTCTATTTGGTAGTTATATTTTATTTTTGGGGGGGTGTGATAGTAAGGTCGATATAATCAAATACAAATGGTGAACATGTGGGCACTACCCCCCAAAAAAATCAGAACTTTTAAAGGTATATTCACGTGAGAAAATTTTAAGCCGATCATTGTACAAACTGTATTCGCTGGGCTATCCCATTACACATGAAAGATATCAATCTTGGTTTTTTGTGCCTTCAAGTTTCAAGAACGACGTGGTAACGCAATAAATTAGTCCACAGCTGTCCCCACCCCCCTCCAGCAGCAAGCATTTCTCTTGCAATAGTAAGATATTATTCTAAAGGGCCCCATGCATCGTTTTGTAAAGCTGGGCTCCGAAAATGATGCCTGACAAGTATTTACTTTTTTACGTGTTATCCAATCACGCATCATTGTTATTTGTGAATTGTTTATTGTGCCATGCAAGTACCTAACCAACATATACGGATGACATAAATACCCAGATCGACGACACATTCTGTAGATTTGCCACGTCATCGCCCATTAGAAAATTTATTAAGATTACTTTATCAATTTCAAATGATAATTTTGTCTTTAAAAACTTGCTCTATCTTAGCTAGTATCTTTGCTTTGACAGTTTTTGATAATTATATTTTTGGGTGTTGAATGACCTGAGTTACCTGATGCGGAAAAGGTTCATAAAATTTCCGAACAAATTTTTTAAACGGTTACTAGTAACTACGATGAAATCTTCTGACTATAAAACGAGAATCATTAGTGTCATTAAAGAAAGTAGTACAATAAAGAGATATATACCGATCTGGAACAAACAGACAGACAATGTAAAATATGGGAAACAAATCGGTTACACATGTGTTTATATAATAAAAAAATATATTATATCTGCGAAATGCTGTCTTCCCGGCAGTTCAGCTGGAACTTACTTTAGTCCACAATTGTCAATCTGCATAAAATTAGGAAAATCTATTAACAATAAAATTAACTTTTTTAAAACCCTTTATAAAAAACATGATACCTACAAAGGGAAAAATTTTTGGAAAAATAAACATTTGCTTTCGAATACAAAAAAAATATTACACCTTTTAAAATTAAATACGCAAATTTCACAAGTATTTAAAATGTCGTGACTTGTGTGCGTGGTTGGGTATTGGAACATTAATTTTTGTAGCTTGTTAGATTAATATTTGTCAGCTTGCATTTCATCCATAGTATCTTGATGTAGGCCTACCATATTTTGTATTGACTATGAAAATAGCAACTAGTGCTAATGAATAAAGAACACTAGTGGTGTATCCAAAATGTCCAAGGGGGGGGGGGGGTTGTCAATATGCCAAACAGGGACGGGGTCTGGTGCGAACCCCCAGCCCCCGGAGGCCTTTACGAATTTTTTTCTGTATTTGACATTTTCAACCCCTCTAAACACGTTGTAGAGTCAATAATACCTAAAGTGCTATGCGAATCATAAAATTTCTTATTGTGCAAAGTCGGGACTTTGTAAGTAATTGTAATTACTATGTAAATATATAGTTAGGTTGATCCCTCCTTATATTTTTCTCCCCAAACGATTACACTCGTTTTTGTTTTTTTGGGGGGGGGCATGGGGGAGGGGCTTCAACCCCATAACCCCCCCTCGCCCCCTTGGATACGCCACTGAAAAAAAACTACTACATACTACCTACTTTCAAAACAAAACAAAATTTCAAAATCATGTGTTATGATTATGCCCTAACGGTTGACGCGCCCTTTCTCCAAATAAATAAAACAATCTGTAGCAACTTAAAACTGAGCAATCCCATTAATTATTCAGGTGATAAATCACACAATAGTTCGATATTATAAACCGTATTATACCTTTTAGTGCAAGGGGCCCCTGAATCTCTAAATGATTTGGGGAAGGGGAGGTAAAATGATCACTTAGGATTGATTTGTTACATGTGTGTATCAGTAAAAAAAAGTATACAATTATTTTATATCTAATTTGATTTTTAATGAATGCTTGGGCTCAAATTTTGGTGTCTTGAGTGGGTGGTCTGTTTTTACATGGGCCCCACATTTATTTGTTTGGAGTACCAAAATAATTTCTGGGAGAAAAATTGGTAAAAAGGGATGATAAAGCATATCGACAATCCGACAATTTCAATTGGGCCAGCGATTTTGCCGAACGGGTTTTAACTTCAACACAAAATAAAACTAACACTTCTGAAACTAAATGTTTGCTTTGACTTTGATTCACTTGTCACTAACACATCGCCCCCTCCCCCCCCCCCCACACACAAGCGCATGCAATGGCTGGGCTTTGTCGGCGAAAGTGAACAGCACACACTGGACGCAAGCGGGGAAAACGCGTGTGACACCCCTCACTCACACATAGGGTCCACCCGCTATCTGTCACATTGGGTTGGTTGGGTAAGAGTGAGACATTATCTCTATCATAAACCCCGCATTTTAGAGTCTCAAAACTCAAGATAAACATTAGAGAATCGTTTTTCGATAAAATAAAAGAGAGCGGTGAGCATCCATCAACGCGACTATAATAGCCTATCATATTAAAACCCAATTAGTAGTTAAAAAAGTACTGTTTTCAATAATGTATTCATCACAAGTTTTTCTGTATTGGTTTCTAACAAAACGTAAAAGTATGAACTCTTTTGGGCGTGTTGGGTTTGAGGCTCTGCTTCCAATGCCCCAAGGTCCAGGGTTCGATTTCCGCTGTTAGGGGAGATTTATTTAGAGTTCTGATGTGGATTCGAGTCCATCAGTTCTTTGGAATGTGTAAACGGTGACTTTGGGGTTGGAGTCGTCCTAGCATCGATGGCACATAATAAATAAGGTTATAACACCGGTAATGAAAGCAGTATAAGACTGATGTGCTGCGTGCTGCGTGACTGTGAAGTACCTAAACTATTTGTCTTTATACATACTTACATAAAATCAGTGGCCCTAACTACGGAGGGCGAATTTGGTCAGAGGGGGGCGAGGGGAGCGCAACTTTTATTTGAAATTAATTATTTTCTTAGATATCACATAAATGTTGATACATTTTTCTTATTTGCAATTTTTTCATATATTTTTTTTAAAGGTTTTTGTAAAACAAAATTGTCAAAATACTCCCCATCACACTGAGAATCGAAATTTTTGCCGGGGCTGTGCGCTTCGCACCGTATCAAATGGGGGCCAACCCCCTCAGACCCCCCATCGTTCCCAAACGTGCTCGTTACCCAGGAAAGAGCGTATACCCATAAATTATTTTTGGATGATACCACTGACTATCACTGTACCATGTACCTACCCTATCCCTTTCACTAGTTGTGCTGACCATTGATTTTGGAGGGATACCTACAAAAATGTTCGCTCCGCGACAAATAAGGGCAAGTGACGCCAATGTATGTACTATACTGACAAGTGTTGACTCAATGGCTTGACTGATTCGGGAGGTCTCGGGTTCTGAATCCCCTCACAACCTGTCCTGATTATTATTACTGGTATACTGATTATTATTGTAGTTCGTATGCTAGCATATTATAATAATGCAGTGATAGCAATAATAGGCTATAAAACTTGTGTCCTGACCGGGATCTTACCCGGGTTAGGTTATAGCAGTTGAGTGGTGTGTATCCTGTGACCAGATTGTTCTGGACTTGAACCAAGTCGCGTCACATTTTACTGACAATAATTTTTATGTTTATGGTCTAGCCTGTATTCAGAATAATAATAACATTATACTTTTTTCAAATGTTGCGTAATGTTCCTTATTTGCAATACCTATTACCATAGAATAATGATCATTGCATAGAGACAAAAACTAAACAGTAATTGAATCATTTTGGGTCTCCTCTCAACAGGTGATGGGTTCGGAACACGCAAAACAAAATGTGAGAATGTAAACACTTCTTTATACTTGACGGACGACACGTCATTTTACGCCAGTCGTTTAATGGTGATATTTGATCTCAGGGCGACCTTGGGCAATGTGTTTAGCGCATCTCGCGTCCTCTCAAACCTTTCTGCAGTACAAACAGATCCCACTGCCTCGTCGTAAATATACGGCTCGCTATTGGAGGGACAAATTAAAAATATTTTGAGCGGAACTTCTGAGGCCCTCCTCCAACACGTCTCTCCCGCAATCCCCTCACCCATGTCCGTTTCATCTCCAAGATTATGCTTAACGCCTGTGACACCTTAAATATTAAATTCCTTATTACTGGCATATGGATCACCATAACAATCTTTCAGTTTCTAAAAAGACACGTCCTGGAGCAAAGCTATGATATTATAATCATCAAGGTTATGTAAACAAAGTATGAGTCATCTCCTAATTATTTGACATGTTTACTCAGATGTGATAAGCATTCCTTATGTCGTACTTCATTACATTCATTCGTGTTTCGCAACTTATTAATTTAAGCCTACGCCTTTGTGAATGAGTATATTATTATTAAAAGCGTACTCGACTTTTAAAACATTGTATTATAAAAAAGCATCGTCAACAAAATTTTTTAAAGAATTAGATATTTTATATGTATTTGATACATTTAACATAATGATAGTGTTATAGGTTTAAAAAAAAAGGGCAATCAATTAAAAAACGTTAGCCACAGCCGCCACAAACTGATATTTACAAGAAAGATGTATATTTTATTTGATTGATTTGATATATTCATGGCGATGAGTGGTGATTGATCAGGATGAAGTATGAACAGGAGGGAGGAGGGGAAACCCGGTACCGGCACGTAGCCTACTCCTTTCGAAAAGTACCAAGGAGACAACGGGGGGTTTTTCGTCCAATCCGAAAGGACGGTGTAACCCTATATACAGGTTCCTCCACTAGCCTAACTGCTAAGCAGACGTCGAGGAAACGAAGCCGTTACACTAGCTCTCGAACTCTACGTCTGCTCTAACCAGCGGTATACGTGTGTCTCAGGGCAAGAGCGTTCAGTCGTTCACCCCCTCTCCTCTGAAATCGCCCGAGGTTGATAAACTTCGGTGTTCGATTGGAATCGGCCCAAGCGACCTCGGCTAAAACCGCTAGCTAAAAATGTATGTAATACGATTCTAGCACATACTTGAGTAGTATAAAAGCCCAAGAAAATGGAGTCGATTCCCGCATCTAGGATTTTTATTACGAGCACCGTTTTCTCGTAGAATAATATATCAAAAGGAAATATTTTTCCACGTGATCTATGCACATCAATCAAATACCTTCGTTTGGGTCTAGGATTTATTTACGAGCATTAGGATACTGTCTCTGGGGTAAAATTTGTCACCCTTAACAAAGGTGTATTATTTTGGGTTTTGGATATAGCTCAAAAATAAAGAGAGCTCTACTGTGCTAGCATGCATTCAAACTCGGGAAACTCTGAAAAAAGTTCAGAAAACGTTGGGTCGTAAATCGTAATCGAACCCATGACCGTCAGAAAAAGAGGAAACCTGAAGTGTGTCCAAAATTATCAAAATTTGAGTTAAAGTGGATGGCTATGAGAAAGGGTTAGAGATGCGAATTTTAAAAAAAACGGCGGCCCGGCCCGGCCGAGGCCCGACCCAAAACGGGTCCCCCCC
>JAMZAV010008372.1:0-23018 GCA_024449915.1 Sweltsa coloradensis
GAGGGTTTTGGGGTTTTTTTTTTTTTTGGGGGGGGTTATCGCGTTGACACCTTTAGAAATAATGATCAAGTCAGAGTCGCCCCAAAAGCCCCCCCTCCCCCCCCCGTGTACCGAGTACTCGCCGCTACATGTGCACGACCTAGGTACAGTACTACATGGAGTTAATGCCAATCTCTTGTATTTGTGGCACTGTCTTGTAGGTCTAAAAGCGTTTCTCAAAATATATTCCTTCGGTGGTCGGTGACGGTGAGCGATTCGGGGGCTTTCCCATTACTAATTACCTTTCTTTTCTCTGTCATATCAGCATTGTCGTCACTATCCAATCCAATCGTTTCTTGGGGATTACGAACTTATTGCACCTTTCACAAAACTGTGCAATGATTGTAGAGATAAAAGTTGAAGTGTAACTGGAAATGGTTTAATTATCGTTTTACATCGTGTTTATAGATATTATCACCGGAAACTAGTATTGAAGATAACAAGCTTTTTTAAGCATCGCTACATCATTTATTTATTTTATTTTCATGTTACAGTGTAGCATTTTTAACGGAATGAAAATCGAAATTTTATTAAGGGAGCTCAATTGCAAAAAAATTTGAAAAACATTCTTCCTAAATTTAGTTTTTCAAACACAGTCGATAAATTCAAATTTTTTCCAAGTCCTGATGCTTTTTTTGTCACTTCGATTACCAATTTTTAAACCCATTGTAGAACATGTAGGAGGGGGAGGGGGGGGTCTATGTTTTTCCTAACCCCCACTGCTAGAATTTTTTTTTTTGCGCAGAGGGTTTTTACACATCACACAAGGTGGTCAAAGCGATACGAGGTAGACGAGCGTGTAATCGTCATCACGATGAGCACAGTAGAGCGGGCTCACGCACGCTCCGATAACAGTCATCTCAATTGATTAAACATCACCACGATGCGACGCGCGCCACTGCCCCTGTGATGATGCGATGCTGTGTTTGAGTGAGCTTGTCAGTGGCGGAACTAACACTTGTTTTTTTGTTTTTTTTTTTGGGGGGGGGGGGGGGGCGAAACATATTTGTAACCCCCAAAGATCAATGGTCAGCACAAAACACTATAGGGGAGGGGGGATGTGGGGTTCATCAGTCAGTGGGGTTATCCCAAAAAAAATATATAATGGGTTAAAGCTCTTTCCTGGCTCAAGTACATAATAGGGAACAATGGGGGGATCATGGGGGTAACCCCCCAGGGCCCACAGGCCCGTTTTTTCCGATTCTATGAGTGAGATTGGAGGGAGTATCTTGACGATTTTTTTCATGACAAAAACCATACAAAAGAAAAGATATATGAAAAAATTGCAAAATGTATCAATATTTATATAATATCTCAATAAATACAGCATGTCAAATAACAATTGTGCCTCCCGTCGCCCCCCGTAGTTACGTCAACTGTGCTTGTCATGGGAAACTAAAACAACTACTGACGACGACGACCAAAGTGTCGCACGACCAACCCCTTTGGGCACCCATGGTCCTCGACATTTTCCACAAAAAAAAGCATTTCGTTTGGGGACAGGGAAGGCGAGATCCGTGAAATATTCTATTTGCAAACAAAAAACATACGAATTATATAACAAACAATTGTATTTATTTATCATAGAAGTTTGTTTAATTGTTTACATTGTTGCCATTTTCGTTGCAATAATAATATTTAGAAAAAATTATAACAAAAGTCCGCGCAAAAGTCAGTTCCGAGACTTGAGTACCTAGGTATTTTATTTGTTTTATTTTAGTGTTTTGTTATTTAATTTTAACGACGTTGTCGGTTGTATTAATGAATTTACATTTGATTCCCGGTTTGTTTACTCTGCGCAATGAAATGCAGAAGTAAATGTTAACGATGGTAGTAACAGTCGCGCTGGGTTCACCCTTGTATGTGCTCCACTTTGATGATTCTCCCCACCCACCCCCGCCCCCCCGCAGTGAATGCATCGGTGGAATGTTGCCCCCCCCCACCCCCGCCCCCAATCCATGCGAATCACCGCGGCATTTTAATTAAAACACTACGTTAATTACAAGGCATTTTAACGTGCATGGATAATCATAATATGATAGGTTTTTAATTTCGCGCATCAACATGGCCTAATAAATGCACTCGTGTTACGTCGGGGCGTAACCCGGAATAATAATGTGTGTTGTTGATAATAAACTGCTCGTGTCTGTCACGCTCGACTCCAACAATACTTTGTTTGTTTTGTTGCATGGCACGTGTCTGCAGCAGCTTTGTTGATCGGATTTCGACTCGTTTTGCTTATTTTGCACTTGCGAATAAATGGGCGTTGTCGAATGTCGATTATCATCACTATTTATAAATAGAATAGAATAGACTAATCCAGTTAGTTGTACCGTTATCTATTATGTGTTCAGCTAAGTCATTGTTGAACTAATCAACCTTCTTACCACATCAATTTAGTAACGCGTGCATCAGCAAGCGCAATTAAATTATCTTTTGTTGCACTTGCACTCATAGCATTTTTTTTTGTGGGGGAGGGGGGTTAACATTTCATTCATTTGTATTTTATTTCTGTTATGGACGGAATCGGAAATGATAATAGGAATGCTGAAACGGAAAATAAATTTATCGTATACTCTTGTAATAAATAATTACTACGGTACACCATTCAAGAAAGTTAGAAACAATTGAGTACAGTGATAACTCAATTCCCCGTAGTTGAAAATGTAAATCGAGTAATGGCGATATTATTTATTTACTCTTTTACGTATACCCTCCCTATTCACTTCAGTTATAAAAACTGATTTACAAAGGAGGACGTCGCATGGATCTTTTCGATTACGACATGTATGTAGGCCTATATTTATTTTCAATATTTGATATTACGGAGCCCTTCTTCAAGATGACATGAATATGCAAGTCGAGATTAAAAGTGGAGGTTGCTGGTACAGCGAGTGTGGGTGACCCGAGGGTGACGGACAAGTGGCCGTCTTACACCAGTCATCTCAGAGTGCGTCGGTCCTGCCGCTTGGTCGGTGTCTGATCTGATCCGATATAAATACACCACAACATCTGGCGCGACGCCGAGCCAAACCGACCCACTAATTCATTACAACGTGATTACACCAATCAATGATGGGTCAATTCGTTGTGGAATCTGTCGCTACTGTCTGCAGCAGCGGCTTGTTCGACGTTTTGCAAGAACTTTGTGGGGGGGGGGGGGGAGGGGGGGAGAGGTGATCGAATATGTTGGCTGTTTCAAAACACCGATCTAAGTATAATTATGTACAATAATCGGCGCTCATAAGAAAAAATAAGAAAACTCGTGTTTTGCGGAACTTTATGATTTGTTTGCACTTCTCACGTGATCGCTGCGCTGCAATTGAACGATCAGATCCGTGATGATGATAAATGAAACCGCGAGTGACGATAAATGACGTAATGATGTCTTACTACGAGGGCACAGAAAACCACTTAGATTTACTTCTTCACCCTTGCTCCACTTTTCTTCAGATACCTTCACTTCCATTTCACAACCCCCCCTCATCAAGATAATAACACATCCATCTATTCATTGTAGTCTTCCTTCCATTTAATAATACCAGAGTACGTCTATTCTCGTCCGCCTTGATAACCGGGTGGAATCGTCCGTCGCGTTTAGCATGAGGAGCGGAGCCACCTTCCGACCACCGTAGCGTGAGCGCCGAGCAGTGTGCATGTGGTTGCCGTGGGAACCTGTATCCGCCTCGGGGGCTCGAACAACCTCGGCTCCCAGCTTTGAGTTGCGGGGTTGCCAGATCGACCATACACCTGTACTCATCTCGTCGGACCAGGAGACAATGAAACCGAACTTTGATGCCTCGCCCTCGGGAAGACTTTCCATTCACAAACGTGGGAAAACGTTGTGTGCACTTTTCTTTGAAAGTGTCTTCTTGTTTGGGTGAAACTATTTCCATAATCCTGCTCGCCTTTGAGAGGGGCACGCATGCGCAGCACGGGAACAAAGGGTTGGGAGGCTGTGTAGCCACCTGTTATTATAAGCTCGCTCACTCACGCTACCTGCGGCCGGCGGCGATGCCCAAACAACTCGTGGCTGACCCCCCCCCCCCCCCTCAGTCAGTCTGAAGACAGGGCGCACCCAGGATTAGTCAGCGGGTGGACAGTTGCCATACATAGGTGTCAGGGTCACTAGACCATCAGTTCTATTCATTCCTGTGGGGAGGGAGGGGTCTTGACCAGTTTCATAAAATAAAGGTGAGGGAAAGAATTTCCTGATGTTTCCTTTTTCCGTAAACCACATGAAAAAATGTGCAATAATGGAAAAAGAAAAAGTAGACCGTAGCTCAGAAGCTATGGTCCAGTCTGAGCTAACCCAGTTTAATATTGAAAGCCCTATTCCCACCGACATTGCGGTCGGCCACTGCTCACATTGGTCGTAATTAATAATTCGTACGACAAAGGCGAGTTGTTGTGATAATGAGGGATGAACGATCGTTGTGGTTTCCTTCGCTTGTGTTGTGTGACGTCACGTGTGTTCAGTGTTGGCTCCGGGCTGGAGACGGCCAGGCGGGAGCGTGATTCGGGTGTGGTGAAGTGGGCCTCTCTCTCTCTCTCTCTCTCTCTCTCTCTCTCGCTCTCTCTCATTCATAGCCTGGCAGGTTGTTTTACCTGGACATTGTGGAGCTATGGGTCGGCTAGCCTCGCACAAGGCACTGCTCGTAGAGGTAGCTCAGCGCTAAAGTTTACCCAAGTCAAATACAAATGTTGGCATTGGTTTCTGCGAAAATAAACGCGGGGCATTTCTTCCCAACTATTCTCAATCTCACAACTACTGTACTCGAATCGAACTAAATGTTAATCCAACTCCATAAAAAAAGATTGAATTCGTTAAAAAATTATATCGAACCTTCTCCGAACGTGCATTAAAATTCCCGAATAGTTTTCCAAAAAAAAACTACTCGGTAAAATTGTAAAAGATTACCCTCTTAGGTTATTTAAAAAATATATATAGATTCCAATTCGGTAAAAGTAATAATAATTGTGTACAGTGTACGGAGACGGACGGTCAATCCGGTAGAAGGTTACTCTCTTGTTGAAAAGACCAGTTTTATATTTTCAGTGTGCATGTATATTGCACTTGTAGTTTTCACGGATGTAATTTATGACCAAGCGTCATTTAGAGATAGATATCGGAAGTGGTTTCGCTTGTTTTCTGTCAACAACGGTGTAGTTCCTTCTACTGAAGAGAGTTTGTCCGCGGCGAGGTACTGCATGGCCAGGTAGCCTAATGGTTCCCCTCACACTCCGTGCCTGCTTCGTGTAGCTTAGTCACGTTCTCCGTTCGCCGTTCAAGACCGTACAATGAGAATCAATTCACCACCGTATATGTTGTCTTCACCCCTGTTATCCAGCAGCACGTCCCCACGGCCCTCTCTCTGTACCAATCCCAGTGGCGGAAGGCGCCCAGGCCCGTTTAGGGGCCCCGTTAAAAAAACTCAGTTAAAAAAAACAGTATTTCACCCTGTTTGGAAAATATTGTACCTATTTGTTTTCGTTGCTAAAACGACCGTTTTGTGAATCTAGTGGTTTGAAGGTGAAATCTAGCGGATATTTAGGAACTTTGAGCGTCCACAACACAACACACAAAAACTACATTATTTTGATATTGCATGCAGCCCACATCTTTTTTCTAAAACTCACCAAACGCACTCTAAAACCTGATTTTCACAATTTTCGCCTGCGGTGCTATTGTTGGGGGTCTTCGCCCCCAAATCCCCCGTACTTGGTCCTTATATAATACCCCTGGGATATTATATAGCCCCCCCCCCCCCCCCCCGGGATAAAAAGCCTGAATACAACACTGAGCCTATGTATATGTGTATCTGTTAGGGGGCCCCCCATAGAAATTATGCGGGCGAGCCCCTGAAACGAAGTTTCGCCACTGACCAATCCGTGTACAGGTACACTCTAAATGCGCACTTGATACACTCACAAGAACGACAAACACGCAATACTAAGTGGATTGAATATTCTTTAGTGAATCGACTGAGCGAAAATACATAAAGTAATAAGCCTGGTTTCAACATTGAGTATCGTACGGCGTTTCGGGTGTTGGGGTGGGTAGGGAGGGGGGGGGGGGGGGACCTTGTATATCTTGTTGTTTACACTTCGTAGGTAGGTTTTATATAAGGGCTTTTTTATTTATAAGGGCTTTGGGAAAGCCAGGTTTTCCTTCACTCCACAGTTCACACATGTTATTTCGATTATATTATAGGCGCTTTGTACATTGTGAGGATCTAACCTCACTTTCATTTCATACTTACTTCACCCACCCACCCAACCTTGGCAGATACAATATGCATTTCCATAATTTCTTGAATAGGAGTTAGTTACCTAGTTAGTTATTGGGGTTTTTAGGGCACACAACAGTAAGTTATCAGTGCCCATTTCTTGAATAGGAAAACACTTTAGTCCTTACTCTAGTCTAACATAGAACTCGCGACTTTCATTACATGCTTTTGAGGGATGGTTGGGGGGGGGGGTGATTTAGCCGACGCCATTCAAGCAAACTAGAACGTGTGTTTTTTCCCCTCCCTCGCAAAATCAGTGTGATGGACTTATTTAACATAGCGTGTGCGTTGTTTTTGTCGGGCGGGTGGGTAGGGTAGGTTATCGAGTAGCGGAGCGGGTAGTGCATGCAACAAGTAGCGGGTGGCGCTCCCCGGCGCCGCGCGGCGATATTTGGAATTAAATTAGAGCTACGAGCGTCATGAGACGGTTTACGAGCAGAGCCGACTAGTAGTCGCAAATTATAGAACACACCCCGCTTGAGACAGGGGGGGGGGGATAAACTGGCGGCTTAGCGAGATCCGGCCAGGGATGAAACCAAAAGACAAACAGAATTATAATATCATGAATCTCTTTCTTTACTCTTCTCTTTGACTGATCATTTGTATACGACAGCGTCTTTGTGACTTTTGTCATCAGGTCGAAAGAATCATATAAAGTCATTGCAAACGATGCATTTTCCTCCCCCTTCCACTTTGCCCTGAAACTCACGTATACCGCTGGTTAGAGCAGATGGAGGGTTCGATAGCTAGTGTAACGGCTTCGATCTCCTCGACGTCTGCTCGTCATTCCGGGTTAGTGGAGGAACCTATATGACTGTCAAGGTTACACCGTCATTTCCGATGGTTAGTCCGAACGTTGGTCCCCTTGATACTTTTCGAAAGGAGTAGGCTATGTGCCAGTACCGGGTTTCCGCTCCTCCCGTCTGTTCATACTTCATCCTCATCTATCACCACTCATCGTCTCGAATAGCCTAAGTGCATTAATATGAGACGTTAAGCAATACCCAATCAATCAACCCTCCCCCTCCCACCCCCACCCCTGAGGCATACGTTCGCTCTCACAAGTCACAACATTCGTATGATTGTTACCTTCTACCCCCTCTCTCGGTATCAGCCTACCTCTTCGCTTCCTACTTCCAATGTGCAGCTCCAAAAATTATTAATATTATACATTATAATTTTCATTTACTTCCACATGAAACCACAATATTTTTTTTCATATGCCACAAACTGTAATAAAAGTTGTGTAGGCCTATGCCATGCCGTGGTGTGAGAGTGTGCTCAGTAGGCCACCGCCCACCGCAGGCGCCCACGTCCCCCACAGACAGCCCGTGCTGTGGGTACTCGTAGTCGTAGTCGTGAACATGTAAAGTGTTCTAATGGCCGCGTGAGCCTATTGTCCCAGGGAACAATGCAGGGCTGGGCTGCACTGCGCTATGTGGGACGTGCGGTGCGGTGGAGACCTGATAAGCGGGACAGTAATAATAATTGTTACAATGATTGGGGTTGTGCGCGACGGGAAGGGGTGTCAAACGTGCGCCGCCAGTCTGCTGGACTGACCGAGGGGGGGGGGGGGGGGGGGGCTCGGAGCGAATATAAATTAAAACTGTTTGTTTGATTTATTTTTATAATTAAAGTAAATGAGATTATACATTACGGATTAGAAAAAATAATTTGATACAGTATGTAAATTCAGAATCTCTTATTTCTATTTTTCTAGAGCACGAAATGTTGCATTAGTAGTGAGCAGTCTTTGATAATACAAACATCGTCCCAATTAATTTTTTATTTTGAATTTCACTTGAAAAAGGTTTTACTTTTAAGTACATATATAAACACCTATTTTTGTAGCTGCCTGCAAAGAAAGCTCAATTACTTTATCTTGGCTGCGAGAGACATGGAACTTCGCTGTTATAATGTAGAAACACGTGTAATAATATCATAAGCAAAACGAGATACCCCAGAGTTTCACATGTATGATGTGACGACAGAACGAACCGACCATCTGAGAGAAGTAAATTGTCTACATATCTTGTGTGCATGTGAACTCGTAGTTTTCTATCTTTGCACGCATTCCTGAATTCCTCCTAAACGTAATATTACGTTCCGTTGACATTTTTGTTACCGCTTTGTTTTGTGAGATGATTTCTGAACCTCAAAAATCCCACGAACAATATAAGAGACTAAAACAGATAGACATATAGACTCTATGAAATACACTCTCGTCTCCTCTACTGCACTGCACTCCGCTGCACTCTTCACTTTCCAGCCGTCTCCACTATAAGCTATGTGCCTCTCACTCGTACCAATATCTGCGACCTCTGGAATCGGTTGTGTATAATAAATTTCAATGAATATACATATACGCTATACCGTCTATCAGATATAAAAGCTCCCCTCACTTCTCTCCTCACCCCCACCCCCAAATAAATTTAATTTCGATTCGTAACCGGAACCCCATTATTAATTCTTGACAATTATGATTGCCCACTACCCCTCTCCCGATCCATAGAAATTATCGGTTAATATTTGAAACGATTTCTGAGACCGTTAATCAAACTTCAGATAACGATTACAATTCGATTTGTCCCAATCGGGGTTGAACCCAGAATCCCTGGGTTCGTACCCCGGTGCTCCCGCCAACATTGTTCAAATTTCGCTATCAGTTCTGTTGTTACTCTCAACGAATGGACAGAAACCCCAGTTTATTATTATATAAATATTCGAAATGAGCGCCTTTTCAGTGTGTAACATCTTGATTGTTGTATGGTATTCGAAATAAAGAATGAAATCAGTGCTGCTTCCCTGATGTATGTAGGTAGGTAGGGTGCACGTCGAGCCCTCGCTCGCTTCCCACCCCTAGCTAGAGAGAGGGAGGGTTTTGTCAACACTTGCCGGCGAGCTCGTTCAGTTTTATATCAGCTGTAAATTGTGTGTATAATGATCGCGGCCCGGTTGCCGAGGAATGCAGTTTAATATCAGTGTGACACAGGGTGTTCGCGAGGGTAGCAACCCCTATGGTGTCGTGTCAAGCCCGGGAGCCTGGTCTGCGAGGCTTGGGGTACGGCGTACCTGATGGGAGGACCGACAGGTTGACGAGAGTGTTTTGATCGAGTACTGGTAAAACACATTTTTGAACAATCTAATCTTTCATGTAAAAGTTGCAAATCAAAACTAATTGCAAAACCATCTTTCACTAAATCAAATAGTTTTTTTTAACTCCCATAAAATTTGCAATACGTACTTTTGGGTAATTGTGTTTTCCTATATTTAATCCATTTTTCAACACAACAATGCAAATTATAAGCAGGTCTATTTATTTTCATGGTTCTTATACTCGTAAGTCGTATTTTCAAATTTCTTTCTACTACCAGATGAAACTTTTAGGAGACTTGCCCCGTATCGGGTATTTCGTATGTTGGCCATACCCCTAATAATAATTGTGCTCTATGTCCCGGGAGGTACCGACGTATAGTCGTCCCTATGACCCCAGGGTGCCATATTGCCCCGGTACAACTACAATACTGGTACAGGTACCGGTACCTAGTCCCTGTACCGGCGTGGTCGTCCCCCGCCGCCTCACTGGGGCGAACGGGATAGGGCGCCGCATGCGAAAGCAGGCTAAACCGGGCGTCTATTGTCCTGCGAGTCAGTTTAATTAATGCTCTTCCGCATCCCCAGCTTACACTCACAGGGTGGTGCAGAAGTAGCACCTCTGTTCATTTCCGACTGAGAAAATGTGGATTTATTTCATCGATTCCCATGTCGTCCCGTCTCGATAACCTCGTTACAGAGCGCGCTAACAATGCGGAATGTGTGACAGAACCTAGGCGGTATAGTTGTCGTCGCAAACCCCAGGAATGTTATAATCTCTCTCAAGTTTAATCAACTGTCAAATATCGTTGACAATGCGTGCGCGGTGAGTGTTTGTGACGTCATACAATTGTATGGTCTCGGCTAAAGTACCTTGTAGATAACGTTTATATCAACATGAACCCGAGCCTGCCTGCATGTGTGCACAATGGAAACACTGTATCTAAACCGAGTTCTGTCTTCAGAATGTTATGTGGTACTTTATTTCAGTTTTACCAACCACCAATCATTCCGCAAATTATTCATTTCTCAATTCATACAAAATAACAATTGTATGCAAGAATGATCCACTAAAGAATATGGGATTTAAAAAAAAGTAAAGTGGAGGTTAGGTGAGGGATGACAATAATAGTTGGTTTTCTTTGAGTTTGTCTTTATTTATGCGTCACCACCACTCTAACCAAAGGGGGAATGTGGAAGGGAAAGGCCCGTGCTGTTCAGAACCAGCCACAGGCGGGTAGTGGGAGTGTAGGTTAGGCTGCATGATAGTTTGTGGGTAAAGTAGATGGAAGTCACTATGTATTGAGTTCGTACCTTAAACAAATTAAGCTACTTGTTTAGATAGAAAAGACAGGGGTCGGGAAATATATTCATATTCAAGGATTGAAATCTATCAACACTTGTTTGTTTATACACGGAGATAGTAATATTTCTAGTCCTCTGAAAGTAGATTGTCTCAGAAACAGCCGAGTCGTACAATGTCAGTATTTCAATGCACAAACAAACCGTCAAGGTCCCAATCAACGTCTCTGTACCAAATCAATATATTCCAACGACAGCTGTTGTTTCGTCCCATTGTCCCGAGGAACATTCCCCGCTTCATCACTGTCGCACATCTGTACATACACAGGCGGTCTCCATTGTGTCCACTGTCACTCTCGCCATGTTACGTCGAGGTTGTTACCGGTAAATTAGTTCTTGTCTTTACTTGTTACATTCGTACAGTGTTGTGAGGCTCTCTTGGATATTGTTGTTCATAGTGATATAACGTCTGCTCTTGAAGTGTTGTAGGATGACTCCACCTCCCCCTTACAGTACTTCCTCAATCTCCAGTATGGTGTTGCCATGGGTGTGTCCCCTTGACGTGACTTACCTATAACTAACCAGGTAATTCTAATTACTGTCTGTAAGGGTTAGGAACAAATTTCTAGATCCAGATTTTCAATCCTCAGAAACGCATGTCTTTGGAAAAACTGACTGTCAGGATTGCCGGTGCAGGTTCTGGTATCAATCCTATGTTCTCCTAGTTCCCTAATGTTGAGTTCTATGTCAAGTAGTCTATAGTAGAGCCACAGATAACAGAGTGGTAGAGTGCATCTAAAAGGGTTGGTATGGTGCAAGCAGTAAGTCCCTCATTAATCTTGGCGAAATAAAAACTGACATATAGCTCGATTTCTTCTTAGGTAGGCGTACGGACGACTGAGGGTGGTTCGCGGGAATCGGCCCATTTAAAATACTCCGAATTTGTAATTGATTCAATGTTTTTTCTCTTCATCACGAATTTGTTTTCACGGACTGGAGAAAATAACCCTTTTTTCCTCCTGTAAACCCCAATGCTACATCGAGTGCTACACAATTATTATCCACCCGCTCATTGGTCCAGCATTGAGGCAGGTAGTGCACCCCTGATCACCCACACACCCAGCTAGTTAGCCGGAGTATTGAGTCCGATGCCGAGCGCATCTATCCATCCGACTTGCTCAACTATGCAGGGAACGCGGCTGATCCTGCCTCCCGTCTGGAGTCAGGTCTATACTACACGGGACGGGGCTGGGTGGGGTAATTAACAAGCCGAACTTCAGACTTGTTACAGAGCGCGTCAAACTTGCAAACATTCCTCCTGTCTCATCCCTAGGGACCCTCGACCTCTCCGCACTGCAGGGTGGGGTGACGCCCCCTCACTGGCGGGGTCCCCGTTTAATCGAAGCCAGGACATCAGCTACGAACTCCCCAAATGTTCGTCATTATCGCTTATGTTCTTGTATTTTTCTTCTCTACCGTACAAACGCTAACTCGGATTTTTTTGAAATTTCGGAATCATCGAAAGCCACGCCACGTTTTTTAATAATTACAATCGAAGAAATACTTCTCCTCATAAAAAAACCTTTCTAACACGATCTAATTACTAATAATCTTCGTCTTTTTATTGTTTATATAATTTTATATGACAACAAAAATAATTACGTCTAAAAACAAAATATAAGCAAGGGTAAAATATGTCTTCGTTCGGTAAACCAAAGCTGCTCATCCTTCAACGCAACGGGATAAAATAGATTTTGCGAAGTCCTATAGGCCCTACCTAATGTATAACGACCTCGTGTCAGGGCATGCAGGTATGGTTGGTACATTCTGCCCTTGAATTAGACCCGTGTTTTATTTAATTAATAACGAACCTGTGGCGGACCTGTTTGGTCATTCTGTTTCCCTGGTCGAGATCCCGGCCTCAGATCTGTTTGTCGGACGTTTTGTTCACATTCACGCCGTTCATTATGCTTAATTAAAAATAATAACGTGGACATAACTTAGGTTATAGAACCACTTTCCGTTTTATGGGCGACATAAACAAGCGAACAACATAAGGTTTGCGCCAAAACTTTGACGGCCACATCCACCGCAGTGGCCGTGGTTAAACCATGGTGTGTTGACTCTCATGTTCCATCTTCTGCTAGAACAATGTTACACTTTTACTTGTATTGTCCACAATATCTAATACAACCCAGAAATTACAAAAACCATCTCGACCTGGGATTGAACCCGGGTCACCCGCCTGCCTTTGTCACTGTAGACCACCGAACCAGTAATAATTGTTTAACATTTTAATTTGTTGGTGCATTGACGTGAAGGTGGAACAGTATTTGAACGAATCTGATCACACATTATTTATTTCATTTACCTAGCGCAGATACATTTCTAAATTTTCTATCCGAATAGCTCCCTCCAGTGATCCACCTGACAAAAATATTCCACTCGTGTTCGAAACGGTAATTGTTTTATCAGCTGGACGACCTTGACGAGAATGTGCATTACTTTGTAGATAACATTAGATTGTGGGCGGTGACGTCATAACTACGTCAAGTTCAGCACACAGTAGAGATATTCGACGGTGTCGGTGTTGCTCCGCTGCTGTGAGTCTCGTCACCCCGGAGTCATCACTACGATCGCGCTGTCTCCGAGTGGGGTCGTCTCCCGGACCCCAGCCAGCGTCCCTGTGTCGGGGTCCCCGAAGCGGACGGACACCTATGATCGACTGGACCGAGGCTAATGTTCCCTCTGTGTGTGTGTGATGAGGCGAGGAGGTTCTGTTCGCTCCGCCGCCTCAGCCAGCGGACCACGTACGACACCTCGACTAGCTGGTTGACGGGAGACGTCAGGCACACTCAGTCACACCCAGTCAGACGCTAGACTCAGCCAGCGGACCACGTACGACACCTCGACTAGCTGGTTGACGGGAGACGTCAGGCACACTCAGTCACACCCAGTCAGACGCTAGACTCAGCCCGTGGACCACGTACGTCGACGCCTTGACTCGATGGTCGACTTGACTGACTGACGGTAGACGTGTTCCGGCACTGTACCCACCCACCCTGAATCTAAATAATCTATTTTGTGCAACAACAGCTTTGAGTTTGTGACACCTGTAGGCTTTTCGGGCTAGGAGTAAATTCTAATGACAAGGGGCATCACACTTGAAGCAGTTTTATTTATGATTTTTTTTGTTATCGGACTTACCACAGTTGTAGAAATTAACTAAAAACAAGACAATGTAATTCGGCATCGACATGTTAAAATTACAAAATTTAAATATTTCGGCTGATCCTCCGCAGCATTAACAAATGCAATGCACACAACTGTAAATATGAATTAATACAAAATAGTGACAATCATGTTCCGTTTTTACCTTAAATTTATTCTTTTACCAGGAATAATTTTTTTTGTGAGGACGGATTCCATGTGGAAATATAAGACTGCGACAATAATCGCGATACGAGAAATCGTCCTTCTCCAAATATATAAATATCAAATAAGTCATCTAGGCCTTAAATAAGGTCTTCATCTATACAATGTTATTATTTATTAAGTATATTATTATATAAATTGGTCTGCACTGCATCAAATCAAATGGTAACATAATAATAATATAGGAGCACGGTGCGTGCACAAAACCTTCCCCAAGTAGTTCTCTAGTTGCCGCTGCACGGCAGCACCTGACTGTGCGCCTGCAAGAAGTATTACTACACCCGCTTTACAGGGTTGATCACGGTCTAGCCGCTACAGCGTTCGCCTCAACAGTCGAGATCCAACAGATCAGCATCCAATACGTTTTATGTGAAACCCTCTCATGTGGATGGGGCGATGCCCATTTCCAACACGTATTATTTCGTGTTTTGTAAAATCAATACAAAAAAAACAATAGTAATTTCGAATCTGAGCATACGCTGAAACATTTAAACATACACAAATGGATTGAACAGAAACGCGTAATTTTAAAATAAAATAACTGACTTGAAAAAGCTTACGTTTAAAACTACTTTATTACTGGTGTCCAATGTGTCTCAAAACAGTCAATAATTGAGTGGATACAAAAATGTATTTGGAGGTTAAAATATGAATTTTAAAATAGTATAAATAGCCGTGGACCCCAGACAACACAGGTTTGTAGGACTAGGCTCTGGGCAGTGGGCACACATAACACACATAAAGTGAACATTCAGATGATGATATTTGTGGTAAAAATCACCTTTTTGTTTGGTCAAAAGCGGTGGCAAAATCGTGTTTTGAGCCAGCGGTGAAACACCATATAAAAACCTTCCTCTGATGTTGAGATAATAATTGTTGCTCTAATGACGCACGTCAATTGCTTTTTATTGCACATTTTTTTGTAATTGTAACTAAGTAAGCCTATTATACATGCTCTTATATTCAAGTTATTAATTATTTATGCCAACAATGCCAATAAAAAACTGATTTACAATAGAGGACAAGGACACTAGTTGTAATTACACAAAGCACAATACGTCGTGGCTGGGTGGGTACGGTATGTTGTATGTGGCCAGTTATTTGGGCTGACGGCGTAGTTTGACCTTGAGCTTCACTCCACTGGCGGTGACCTCGTGTCTGGGGGTGCATAGGTGCGCGGGTTCGAATCCCGCATTGGTGCGGTCGTCTCCCAGTGGTCTGAGATGTAGACTGATAGTACTGATGATGATGACCTTGTGACGTATGCATCAGATAGGGTGGAAATGGGGGTGAAAGCGTTTATTAGATAATCGAAATTCGATAAGTTATTAATTTCAATGAAGTGTGAGTTATTGCCCCGGTCACCACAGACCACACGAAGGCAGCCGCTCAACCGGCAATGATAAGTTGTGGTCTGCGAAGGTGTCAAGGATATACGTGTTCTGTAGGACGGCTGGGCCTACGCCTCATTGCAACGACCGCACGAATATTGTGAAGGTGGATGGATACTGGATAGACCTTATTTTGTTATCGACGTAAGATCGTAAGATACAAAATATTAAACAAAAATGGGGGGTCCACCCTACAGTGGACAATACAATATAAAATAAAAAAAATATTACAGTTGCAATGCATATACCACCAATGGCTTGTCTTATTATAGGTTATGGAACAATGGTGACATACGACGTCAATGTTTTTACTAGGTTTCGTTTATGATCATTGATCAACATAATTTTTTTTAAATAAAAACACGCTGTTATACACCTCGCTGGCTTGACGTAGGCAATGATACAATACGTGTTGACAGCTTGCGTCATGATCACGATCATCAGCCAAATGCTAATTAGTATCGTGGATTGGACCAGCTGGCAGGGCACTAGGCCACACACATTGTAATTGGTATTCTTGTAGGCCTGCACTTTACTTTGGCAGGAACCGAGTGTATTTCAGGTGCTTGTTGTTGCAATGTAACCTGTTTAAAAATACAAAATATACAAATATAAACAACACTGAGATTAAGTTTGGCAACTTGCGCAGGTTCGAACCCTGACGTGAAGACGCTTCCGTAGTCGGATTAGAGATTAATTTTGATTAGCGTTTGAATTGCAAACAAAATGACTGACACACGAGAATCTTAGATGGTACAAAGTTACATGTGCTAGTACAGATCTGGGTGGTCTCGAACCTGGGTCCAACTCGGCCGAGTCACAACTTACAACCGGACAAGAGTGACCAATAAAAGCGGGCGTGGCTTGAAGGAACGGGTTGGTTGAGACAATGCCACGCGTGAGAACTGGCTGAGCGAGGCTGTCCGTGCATCTCTTGAGAGGCTGGCTCCCTGAGAGAGAGAGAGAGAGAGAGAGAGAGAGAGAGAGAGAGAGAGAGAGAGAGAGAGAGAGAGAGAAGCGATATCACCCCGACACTAGTTCCGTAACACTAGTTGCAGTGTTGCTGTCACCTCCGCGTGCGCAGATAGTCCACCATATTGTCTCACGATAAGGTCGGCAAGGTGACTAGCATAGGCCGTTCAATGCCAGGACGTGAGTTTGCTAGTTCCTACGGGGGGGCACAATTTTGTGGCAATATTTTGTAAATTGACAATAAATCTGAGACTGACAATATCCACAACTTTATAAATTACCGACGAAACCACGCTAAAACCTACCAAAATATCACCATTTGCAATATGAATAATAATATAAAAAAGTGGGTCTGTGCGCCCCCGGCCCCAGACCCCTCATTGTACCTAACGGGATACATACTTATGTTCGTGGTTACAAAAATGTTCGCCCCTAAAAACAAAACACACGGGCTAGTTACGCCACAGGTTGTACGCAAAAGAGTTTTCAGTGGGGGCGGAAGTATGGTGTAACTTAAAATAAACACCCTTTATGAAACCATTGTGAAACTACGTAAAACGCAAGGGAAAGTTTTGAAAGATTGTCTGTCAAAAACGAATAAATTTTGCTTCAATAACCATTTCCCGCAGTTTTCACGTGAGAACGTTCTGGCACTGAAAACTGAAAACAAATCAACATTTCTACGTTTATCCGAAAATTGAGTTTCCGCTCGTTGTTTATTTTGTATGTATTTGTTTTTGTTTACTCAATGTTTGCCAACAGAACATTAATTTTAAAGTTCCTAGCGAACAGCCATTGAGAAAGCCATGTCTTCGGTTACAGTACCGAGAACGTACGTGCCTTTGTCGCCCATTACATTGTAGTTTTATCAACCTGGTACAAGATAAGGGCATTTTATTATGTAAAACAGAACGTTGGTGTGTTGACATTATCATCGTTTCCTTCTACCTGCCGTGTGTGCCCACGCCGCACGACTATGCTAGCTATAGCGCCAGGGTGTGGAGTGAAGTCAGCAGCTGTGTGTGGTGGGTGCATGACGTCAACAAACGTGGCGTCTCGTTTCTTGGAGGTGTCACACCAAGTGACTGGGTCAATTACGACTGACCTTCAACCATTTGTGTGAATTTAATGCCGGATCGTGCGTGCGTGATTACACGCCCGTCTTGTGACTAAACTACCGTTGACCTCCCCCCCCCCCCCTCCATCATCACAAACACAATGCTTGTGCTGTGCGTTATCAGGAAGTCTTGACCGTTGTCTCGTCACGATACTTGGGGGGGGGGGGGGGGGGGCGTCGTGCGCTCTCAGAAGCTGTCTGTCTGTCTGTCTGTCTGTCTGTCTGTCTGTCTGTCTCAGTCCCCCCTCCTCGCCCACGCATCTAGGTAATCAACAATAATGACACGTCCAATGATAAACAGTTTTCCATGTGTCCACACGTTGTGTTCATTGTCATATGAAGCTCAAGCTTTCAGACCCTCTTTGGCTCAGGGTAATTTATTAATTAATTTAATTTATTTATTTATTTTATAATCAGAGTTCACATGATCTTGTGTGGGACCCTCCTTTGCTCAGTGGTCAAGAGTGTTGTTACTTGTTACTGTGGTAAACGCTGGTTGGTGCTTCTCTCCCGTCACGGTTCAGCGGGGTCATGTCCGTAACCCCTCCCCCCCCCTCCCTCCCTCTCATCCAGTGTTGTGTTCTGAGAAGAAAACACAACCAACACAATCGAACTCTTCATTAGGAGTAGACTCATCTGATTCTGTTGGCGAGGCACAAAATTTGAAGGAAATAAAGAACACCAGTTAGGCCTAAACCAAAGGTTAGGCCGAACTTATACCCGCTATGAAAGGGATGTAAATATATTATTAAATGACTGGGGGGGGGGGGGGAATGTTCAAATCAAGCCGATCCGAGGAAGGATTGGTGTTTGTGTTCTGGTACAATGAAAGCAGCACCACGTGGAAACCACTGGCCTGCGAGTGCGACCCCTTGACTTCAAATTAGCAAACAATTGTTTCATTGTTAAATACAGGACATGATTTACACTTAATTGTCTGTCCTTGAAATGATATCATTCGTGATCTAATATTCGTTGTTGATTGGTGTGTCGGACACGTTATAAATCCCGCCATTGTAACAAGTGTTTCGTCACCATCTGAGTTCCCTGTTTGGTGATCCCTGAACTGAGCTGGTCGGCTCCGTCCTAACCTGGGGGCTCAGCTAACGGTGTTCCTCGCACTACACACACACTGCATGTACAGATTCATTGGCCAGAGTTGTTGACGTTTTATTTTCCATCGAGTACTGACTGGCCTAGCCTGGCTAGTAGCTAGCACGCTGCTGGAGCCAGACGTAAACAAATTACTGACAATATTCCAACCGAGTACAGACATTTAATTAAACTGTTCCTCGTAGCTGTTCCTCCTCTTCTTCAGAGAGAGAGAGAGCGAGAGAGAGAGAGAGAGAGAGAGAGAGAGAGAGAGAGAGAGAGAGAGAGAGAGAGAGAGAGAGAGAGAGAGAGAGAGAGAGAGAGAGAGAGAGAGACGGACCCAACCGGTTATTCTCCGAGTGAAATTATTCATATCAGTCTGTTGGTTTCCTCTCTCATCTGATTGTCGTGCCGCTCGCTCTAAGCGCCCGAGGCGAGGACTCGCTCGTTTGAGGGGGGATCAAAGAGTTTTTAACCTGTTGCACGGGATGATTCACTTGTCGTGACGTCATCTGATTCTCTAGTCTGGCAAGTTGTATTCTGGTCACACTCTGCTCGACCAAGACAATGCTCGAGGCGATAGTCTCACCAATTAGTGGCGGTGATGTCATCTGCTATAGCTGACACCCTCCGCCCTTTTGAGTTTGACACTATGATCTCGAGGACTCAAAGACTCTTCACTTGGGTGACGAGGCTAGTGGTTTGCTGCCCTCTTGTTTCATTGTTCTTCTATCATATGTCGGTTTCCATCTCCGCTCCTAGTCCTAGGACTTGGTACAAGGATGGTCCTAGGATCCACATCCTCTTATCTCCTCTCACTTCACTCGTTGGTTCCTGCTGGAGAATATGCATACGCGGATAATCTCTCTTCGTTATCAATCTAATCTTTGACATCCGAACAATATACCGACATTGTTCGCTCGAGCGCTAAGCGCTTGACTCTGATTCGGGAGGTCCCGGGTTCGAATCCCGTCGAGACCGGCTATCCTACTGAAGGTTGTGCTATCCGCAACATACCTATAGTTGGTCACACCGGTTAAATCTGGTGTGTACCCTACAGTGGGCATCCTAAATAAAATAAAAAAAATCCACCTGCCATGACATTGACAGGTCAGTATTGTGTAACTACAGCTTCAGGCTTCCAGGTTCGAATCCTGACGTTTCTTCAGTCAATCCCACTGACAATAATTTCTACCCGTTGAAGCGCATGCGCATGACCTATAAAGTGAGTGCAACAATCCACATTCGTCAATAATTTTTCGCGTTTCTTGTAATACATTTTCCGAAATTATGTGATACTGATAAATGATGATACCCCTACAGTTTTTTACTCGAGATACTTGTACGACCTCGTGCAGGTGGCGACAGTCCCCCGCCCCGACCTAGTGACACTGACTTAAGACAAGCCACGTGTCAGTCCAGTCTGGCTAGTACAGACGGAACAGGAGTAACACAACAGGACATACAGGTAGGCTGCTGCACCTCGCATGTTATGCAACAACACTACCTTACATAGGTCCGTGAAGTTGGCACCCCCCATTCTCCGATCTCATTCAAACTCTACAAATATTTAGTGCTGAATTAGTGCTAATTAGTGCCGTTATCCCAGAATTGTGCTGCTTATTAACAAGTTTATTCAACAATACTGTGGGGGTACATCACCCCCCATTCATCAGATCTCATTCAACTCTGCAATATTTAGTGCTTGAATTAGTGTTGATTAGTGCTGATTACCCCAGAATTAGTGCTGCCCTTTTTAACGAAATTATTCAACAATGTCTTGGGGGGTGCAGCACCCCCCATACCAAAACAATTTCATTCAAACTCTACGAATATTTTTGTGCTGAATTAGTGCTAAGCACTAATTCTGGGATAACAGCAAATAATCAGCACTAATTCAGCACTAATATTCGTAGAGTTTGAATGAGATCTGATGTATGAGGGGTGATGCACCCCCCACAAAACATTGTTGAATAACTTCGTTAAAAAGGCACACTAATTCTGGATAAAAGGTACTAATCGCACAATTTAGCACTAAATATTTGTTTGAGTTTGAATGGAATCGGGTGAATGGGGGTGCTGCGGAAATTGGCACCCCCCCCAGACATTGTTGAATAACTTGTTAATAGCAGCACTAATTTCTGGGATTAACGGCCTAATTAGCACTAATTTAGCACTAAATATTTGTAGAGTTTGAATGAGATCGATGAATGGGGGGTCTGCGTGAAGTTGGCACCCCCCACAGACATTAAAGAATAAATTCGTTAATAAGGCAGCACTAAATTCCCGGGATAAACAGTACTAATTAGCACTAATTTAGCACTAAAAATTTTTAGAGTTTGAATGAGATCGGGTGAATGGGGGGTGCCAACTTTCACACCACACTACATGCTCAGTCCGTTTGAACCCCCCCCCCCCCCTGGCTTTGACCAGCCTTTTTTCCTGCACGTGCACTCTCGCGCCCTAACTGGTGCTTACAACCAACAACATGGCGACCGGCGCACGACGCCCAGCTGAAACCCACCGACACTTCTTTGTTTTTGTTATTCTATCCTATCTCATTTCACTCGACGAGAACCTAACCCAGGGCCTACGCAAAGCAATAGCATTGTACAGGCGCGTGAGGGAAGGGGGGGGGGGGGGGGGAGTTCCCCCCCCCACTTTTTACCGTGACCCCCCCAATTCAGAATCTTAGAAATTCAGTCTCGCCGAAAATACGCACGGAAAAAAATTCCCGATAAAGAATTTTAAATGATAAACTATTAAAAGTGATTTTAATCCATTATACTTATTGATAATGACTTGTTTTGGCACGTCTGTAGTGTATTTTCCACTTCCCTTTCCGTTACCTTATGACCAACAATTTCGACAATCTTATTATTGTTGGACGTGATCAATGATAAGCCTATGCATATTCAATGGTTGTAGCATATTCCAATTTTATATATAGTTTTATAGTTTTTACTGTACAAAAAATACATTAATGTGGTATTGCATTCAGCCTACGATTTTTTTCTAGAACGCACCAAACACACTCTAAAAACCTAATTTTCAAAATTTTCGCCTGCGGCGCTGTAGTTGGGGGCTCTGCCCCCCAAACCCCCTGCTTGGCAGCAGATTTGTTGTCCCCCCCCCCCCCCCCCCACTCGAAAAGGAGTTCCTACGCGCCTGGCATTGTATAATAATGATAATTGCGTGCATTCATAGAATTTTTTATTCGTATATATTGCTAATGGTCGGTTATTGTGATATTTCATAAGAAAACAGACAAATTACCACAATATTTTGTGATTTCAGAACTTTGCTTGTCTTTTTATATTTAAAAAATGTGCATTTTATCTGCCAACCACGACCAATGATTTGCCGTAGTTGAAGTAATTGTAAATACATTATTTTAACAATTTGTTGTTCAAATCTTAATTTTAAAACAGAATAGTGTTCTTTGTGTAGTTTCTTCTCGGTATAGTTTTCTTAGAAAGCGCTTGTTCTGTATTATTTTTTTCTGAATAGTTGGTCACCGTGCGCCAGAGACGGAGATGCGACAGCTAGAGTTTGCTCCAGTATTTGTGACTTGCAACTTACAATAATTTCATGTAGTTTTTTTTTCTTATTTGCGTATCTCGAACGTCAAACCCCCTGTCGAAATACGATCTTTACTGACGCATTGTTTTAAGATTGGTCTTACGTTTTTTGCGTCTTTAAAATTCAATCTCCCGAACCTTGACAATCACGCGACATGTATGTACTTAGGCGAGTTATTTCTTCGTCGAGTACTCGAGCTGTTTAATTATGTATGCGCAATGTGCTATTATCGTACGTAGCATAGGAATAATAAATGCGATTACATGTTTACAATCGCAACGTAACACGAAACGTCCTGGGCCCCGATTTATGTACATTTTATCCCGGTATAAGCAGAGTTAGGTGGTATAAGTGCAGTATAAATCCAAATCCAAATCATGAAGACTTATCCCGCCTCGCACGGGGATAAGAAAATATGTAAACAGATGGCGGACATTTTAAATTTTGCGTCTATGTGTAAAACGAGAAAAGTTGTCATTACCCTCTAAAACAAATCAGAAACCGTCTCGGGCCTAGGCCCAGATGTAGAAAATTATTCATAATACAACAGTGTAGGCCTAAAGTTCGATTAGGCTATAGGACTAGATAAAATTTATACTAACATAACACGTTTGACAAGCCCCTTTGGGCCTCTCCTAGGCAACCCTAGGCCTGCACGACCTTGTTTCGACACAAATCCCGCACAAAATAACTAGTTTGGGGTAT